>JAQFVV010006209.1:14914283-15054283 GCA_028023455.1 Epiperipatus broadwayi
CCTAGACCAATTGCATAGTTAACTTTTTTTTTAATTTTTTAGTTTTTTCAAATGAATTCAAAATTAATATATAACATTCTATTAAAGGAAATTTGCTTCACTGAAATGTTATGTATTTCAACTGATTACTTTTTGTTGGATTAAATCTAAAATCAAAAAAAATATTGAATCAATAAAAAAAAATAATTTGTATTTTTTTTTATCAATTTGGAATACCATTAATGTAAAAGAGGAAGAGATGATTGCCAATTTAGACATACAAATCAATTTTTTTTAAATTCAAAGCGAATTGCTATTAAATATTGATTTCCAAACATTCTGAATCTGAAGATAAACATGAAGCTGATATTTTATAAAGCTGAAAAAAGTAATAATTTAAAATTGTATACAAAATCACTTCATTAATTTTATTTAGGATATGAATTTTTTCATTAAAATGAAGTGATTACTACTATTATTATAATAACTATATTCATACATTTTTATTATTTGTATAATGGCAAAGATACATATTCATATATATTGAAAACTATCGAGAAAATAATAAGACCTATGAGAGTTGTGATCTGGGTCAATCGAAGGGCTCCAGATCAGCTGCATTTGGGAAGTTGTTTGATTTTTTTAAATATTTTTATTTGTATGTTTCAAGAATGGATGAGGGAATAACAATTTTGAAAAAAAAAATGTATATGTATATTATTTTCTGTTCAAACAAAAAAATTATGCAGTGAATATTATGATCAAATTATAATATCATGCAGTGAATATTATGATCAAATTATAATATCATAGTCACTAAATAGTATGTTATTATTTTTCTTTGCACCTCAGATTTAGAAGTACTATGTTTTTTCAGGATGCCTTTAGTAGAAAAACTCAATGTGAATAAATCAGAATAAAGTATTCTTAATATGGCAATAGTTTTTGTAAAAGAAAACAAAAACTTATGCTTTAGAAGAGACTCATCTAAACTCTATTTAGATTTAAATAGTTTTTTTCATTTCTAGCTTATTTAATTTAATCTTCTGATCCTAATGTAAAAACCAAGTGATTTTTTAATATTCTCACAGGTACATAATCTAATCACTAGGCTTTTTGTTTAAGCTTAATTATTATCATATGGCAAATATCTGCAGTCTGTCAATATTATTAGCTAAAAAAAAAGATAAAATGGCCAATTTGAGTCAAAATATTGAGTCTTTGGTTTAAAAAAATCACAACTTTTTATAGAAGAGATAACTATGAAAAACTCACTTTACTATAGCTGTTTTTAAGTGTATTTTATTCTAGATGTTTGTACATTTAGTGTTTATTTGACTTACCTTATTTTTCTAATTCATTTACTATATTAAAATGAATATCTTCATAAGTTTTAAATATTATCATTAGTTTGTTGTAAATGGTATTCAGGTTTTGTTAATATTTGCTATCATTTTAATGAGTATTTTAGTCTTCCTGCTAATAGGGCATAATTACTGGCAAATTTAAATGCTCAAAAGATTTGACAGTCTAATTTAGTCCAAAATTTATATGGCCCAAAACTTTTTATATTATTGCTACTAAAGTTCATTAAATAAACCTAAAGACTACAGACACTCTATCTAATTCTTTTGTTAATGTCAAGTATTTTATATAAACATTTCTTTAGTCTTGTATTAATGATTTGTTCCTTGTGTAGGTTCAAAATGATATGGAATAATATAATGTAGAAAACCTATTTGTTCCAAGATGGTGAATGTACTATGCCATGTCACAGATATAGAAATATCTATTTAAATTTAACAACTTTTCTTAGCAGTCATAATATACGTATATCAATTTTTGTAATATATATTTTTTCTAAGTATAAATTGAGAGTTGTCAGCATATAGATAAAATTTTTGATGTGTGGGATATTAAATTTACTCTTTTAAAATATTTTTATTCTTTTGCATAATATTTTTTGGAATAAGAGACAATATTTTTTCTATTAATTTTTTAATTTACACCTGCATGCAATAAAATTATTTGGATTATTAGTCTTTCTATATTTTAGCTGATATACCATCAATTTCTGAATCTTTTCTGGATCAACAGTGCCTTTTAAAATTCATCCCCTATAATTGTTTGAACATCATTATCATGATTTTTTTTAATTTGTTGAGTCTGGTTATAATACATAGCTCTTTATACAATGTATCCAAATAATTATTTTATTTTTGATCATAAATAAATTCAGTTTCTATATTTTAATGCTATAACATTGTTATGTTTTCATTCTGCAAATCTTCAATTTCAAGCCATTTACCTTTTTAATATTTTTAAAAGCCATTTTACAGTCTTTAAATGTTTCAAGATTTTTTTTTCTTGATTAATAACATTTTTCACTGCTGGGCCAATTCATTTTTGTAGAATGTGCTTTATCTAAAGTATTTTCATTAGACCATAAATAATTAGTTTTATTGGTTTCTATTTTAGATTATATCTATTAGTTATTTATTTAGTGCTGTGGATTAGTTTTTTACAGTATTTCTAAAATTTGATCAGAAATGTACAGATTTAAAGTTTTCTGGATTCCTTTTTAGTTATCTACTTTGTATTGCAATTTTTTGAATCTTAAATTTTGTACTCAACTTAAGCATATCGTAATATGAACACATTTTTGTTTCAAGTTAAGAAAAAGACATCAGAAATTGGTTTTACTAACTTTCTGATACAATATAAAATTAACTCACTGTTGAATCATGTATCAAAGGCTCTTTCAAATATATTTACATCTCAATGAAAATTCAAATCACATATTTGTTATAACAAGGTTCTTTTACAGTCATTTATCCTAGATAGTATAAATCTATCTGCAACTTTTTCCACTTGTTGCTTTTCACATCATTAATATTTCAATTACTGTAATAATTATATTGTCTTTGCATTTGTTCAGAAGTTTTTATAGATAACCATAGATCTTCTTTATGGTATTCTCTTAGCCATTAGATAATACAGTAATTTTATATGACTATGAAATTGGCATTATTCTCAATATTCAAATATATGGTAATACTCTTACCAAATTTCAATCCATTATCAGTGCATCTCTCTCCTGTAAAATTTTGAATACTGAGTATGTGGTTCAATAATTTTTACTACTATAATTTTTTTTCAAAAAACCATTTTCAACTTTTCTCTTATGGTTTTATATTTATCTAGTTAAGTTTTTCATTTTTCTAATAAAGATATTTTCAAATTTTCTCTTATGGTTTTATATTTATCTAATTAAGTTTTTCATTTTTCTAATTGTTATTATAGTTTAAACCCTTCAAGTTTTTATTTCAAGTCAGGTATTTTTTATATTGATAATCTGAAAAACTTTGCATTTAATCTATAAGTCTACATAACTCTTAGTTCATAACTGAATGCCAGATACATTCACCATCAAAAATATATTTTGGATTCTAATGGTTTTTTTTAGTGATTTTCACACCACACTTTTACTATCATTTAAGTTTTTATAATTTTGTTATACCAAATGTTTAATTAAAATTATGCAAGCTGAATTACCTTTCTGCTACCATATTTTATTTACAACATTGCTTTTATTGCTAGAAATAATTTTTTTTTGTTTTTTACTATTGGAATATAATCCATTTTGCTATAGAATCCATTAACTATATTCATCTTATAAATCAGGAAAAGTAATTTATAAAGGACTGTCAATTGGCAGATGAATCCAGATTATGTTCTCCACATCTTTTCTTATTCAGATTAGTGACTTATTAATAATAATGGAATTATAATTATTAATTCCACACATATTCATATAATAATTTTAAAAACAAATGTAATCCTCCTAGCATTATCTTTGTTAAATTTAACAAACAACTTTGCATTATGTACTCATTCAACCATTCTTCATTTTTCAGTTTACATTAATGTGACAAGTATTAATTGTGAGCTTCAATATTACTTTACAGAAATCCTTTTAACTTTAACCATACTAAAATTAAACAGGCTAAATTTGCAATTTTTTTTTTACATTTGACTTTCAATTTGAATAATATTTTTGTCAAAATACAACTGCATTAATAAATTTATAATTAAAATTAACTTTTAATATAAATTTAAAAATATGAAAATTATAAATTTATATGAAAAAATAAAAAAGCTTTGAATATTTTTTTGCAGAATCTCAAACAACACACGTTTTTTCCTTCTTTCCCACTGATGTAAATTCTTTTAAATATATAATACTTCTTTAGAAATAAATACATTTTATACTTATTAATTATATACATATTTCAAATTATCAAAAAAAAAAAATGCAAAATCTTTACAATTATTACTTCTTGCCAAATAAAATGTAAACAAGCACACCATTATTTATAAATTGAGTTCTGCATTTTAACTTTTGAACAATAGAGCTTCATGTTTTGCTGATAAATTCTGATATAGATTGTGCAAAATTAATAAAAAAAAAATCAAATATATAATCGTAACTAATTATTTGGAAGTACCTACCACAAGATTGCAATACAAATACCAGCTTATAGATCAATTAAATGCCATCTGAGATAAATCATGATTAAAAAATTTATTACTACTCTGAGATGACATAAAATTTGCAGGGAAATAGTTAAGCCTTGAGTCAATTTAGCCTTAAATAATCTTTAACAAAGAAGAAGAATAAAGTATTAATTGTAATAATCTTATGAGTATGTAATTCATCATAAATATGTAATATTGAAGCTTGTGTTATTGTTCATACTTTCTGTATTAACAAGAACTCAAAAAGCAGTAGAAATTGTTGACATGATTTTTATCTATGAAGAATGAGTGAATGATGATATAATATAAAATAGTTGACTAAATTTAATAAAGATGGTAATAGGGAATTTACATTATTTCCTAAAATTATTACATATTAAAAATATCACAATTTAATTATTTTATTCTTTCTCTCATTACATATTTATATTATTTTATTCTTTCTCTCATTATATATATATATATATGGTAACCTTAAGAGAAGATATATCACAATGCTTGCTTGACGCATCGATCAGAAGACTAACATTTAGGACAAGCCAAAAATTGTAATCTCAAAAGAATGGTCGAGATGAGAGATACCATAAAATAAATATGGATTTAATCATAAGTCCTCTCAACAACAACTGAATATGAATAACGTAAATCTTAGGTTTTTATTGATTTAATCTAATGAATAATTACTTTGCTTAATAATCAAGATACATTCAACTGAAATAATAACTTTGGTTCTTTATACATAAGATAAGCTTATTTTCTTTTTCTATTCTTATAAACTTTTATCTCATTTAAAATAAATAATAAATAAATTGTAAATATTCAAATATCAAAATATTTCTAAAAACCTTTGGCTAGTAAGAGAAATTAAACTAAAATATTAATTGTTCTTATTTTACAAAATAATGTCAATATGACTAATAGGTAAGTTTTTATTAGAATTTTTTAATGTCTAACTTTGTAATAAGCAAAGTTAAAATAATCCAGTGGGTAGAAAGGGTAATTTTGTGCTACCCACTACACTATTAAATACACTTATAATAAAAAAACAAACAAAAATAATATGACATAGTAGTTTAACTAATGCAAGTATTGGAAAATTAATTGAATAAATAACTTTGATGTGACTGAAATGAACTCTTATTTTCAATATTATTTAATATGACTTTATTAATTAGGTTTCCCGGGTGAATTGGTGTGTTGAGATACTGAAAGCACAAACATATTTAAAAGATAAAAAATATTTATTTCTATTATAACACAGATTTAATATTACAATTATAGTAAAACAAAATGATAAATAATAGTCATTGTAGTATTAATTACTATTGAAATAAGTATTTAAATAACATTAACTAAAACACCCCTTGAGTAAATTTTAAAACAATAATATTTAAATTGCATTTAAAAGAAGTTCTACCTATCATTTAAAACCAACCAACCAGTACCTTTACACATAGAATAACAAGCATTGCTTTTGCATGCCACTAAATGTTGATACTAGAATAGCATTAGTAACTAAATTTAAAATTGGTGCATAATCTATTCTTTAGATATTGCTAATAAATTTAATTACAAAACAAATATAATTTATATAAGTTTTATGTGTTTATGCATAAATGAAGCAGGATACTAATGCAGCTCATTACTACCAATAATTCAAACGAATTTTGAAAATACTCGAAGTAGAGCCACACACTCACATATATGCCTTAGATGTGCATATACC
Organism: Epiperipatus broadwayi; assembly: GCA_028023455.1. Lineage (NCBI taxonomy): Eukaryota > Metazoa > Onychophora > Udeonychophora > Euonychophora > Peripatidae > Epiperipatus > Epiperipatus broadwayi. Next base: position 14,920,528 of record JAQFVV010006209.1, read on the forward strand.
AAAAATATACATTCACAAAACTTAAGAGCAAATGATAAATAATAATTCAACACCTGTTTACACGACATGTAAGTATCACAGAAGCCTCAATTTCTACTCTGGAGGAACTTAATAAAATCTAAAGTAGTGGAAACCATCAAATTTATTGCCGCAATTGGTTCTTGACAATTGGCAAAATATCAATGGACTAAAAAAATAAGGTATAGTTATAAAATAATACATGGAAAGTTTATCCCACATTTACATGCTTACACATAAACACACTTACTCTGCATAAGGAAATATGAAGACCAATAGAAATATAATTGGGAGCAGTACCATAAAATAAAAATTAAAATTACATCCAACCATACACCGATCTTAAATAATATATTTGTTCACATATAATTGATAAAATAACTTTCTAATCCTGTGTGCATATTAACACACTTGTATATTATTGGCATATAAATTCTGAAAACTCTTAAAAAGATTTATATTTAAAGTTCTTTTATCTTAATATTTACTCATATAAATATCAATTATAAAACACTTATCATACTTATACCTAATATAATATAAAATATAGGAATAAATTAATATTGTACTAGTTACAATAATAATAATACCAATATTTTTAACATAATACTTTTTGCATTACCCCATTTTAAAAAATCCAAAAGTTTACAAATTTTTTATTTTATTTAAAAAAATATAACTCCGGCCTTATGAGTTTAAACATTGTTCATTGAAGTAATGCACAATTTATTAAATGCATAATAGACAAATAAAGCAGAACAGAGGTTCTATGAAGTATTAACGGCATCTAAATTTCTATTTAATGAAGAGCAGAACAAACACGTTTGAGCAAAAGTTATTTTTTAAATTGAAAATAAAGTTTTTGCGATGAATGTTATATAACACCCTAATGGATTCATAAGATGAAGCATATTTAAAATAATTTCTTCTGAAGAACTGTAAAATATTCTGGTTAGATGAATTAATGGTATTCCAAAATAATATTTGCATTATATAAAGCATAGTTATAATATGTTTATAAATGTAATGAAACATAAGCATAAATAAGATTGAAATTTATTTTAAACAAATGACAACTTCTGAAATCAATAGACTTTATTTCCGCTTTCTGTTCTGTGATTTGTTTTTAATAATTCATCTAAACATTCATTTTATCAAGTTTAAATGATAATAAGTTTTTAATTCGGTCCAAGTAAATAAGCATATTTCAATAATTAATAATTAAAGTATCTTTATAATGGTTTACAATAAATGAATTTTTTTAAATAATTCAAATAAGTAGGCACAAAACTAATAGCATTAATCTTTACCAATAAGACTTTTAACTTTTGAAGTTTGGAATGAAATGTTAATAAAGTGTTCTAAATAATGACTAAATGAATTACAATTTATAGAATATTAAACAATGTATGTGTATATATCTCCAGTTTGAAATTTTAACATAGTATTTCTTCATATTTAATGAGCTTTGAAGATTTTCATTTAACAATAAAACTTGTTGTAAATTTCTGAATGCAGATATTGTCTTATAGTTAGGAAGAACATGGCACACCAAGATTATTCAAATGATATTAAGATTTTAGCCACTCATTACATAATAAAAAAAAAAACTAATTTAATTGAAGTGAATTTCTTCAAAAATGAAATTAGAGTAATAATTTATTCCCCATTTTTTCTTTTAACTTTTTTGTATTGCACTAGCATTTTTACAGATTTTTTTGTTTTCATTTACTTTAAGTTTTCAACTTTCATTTTAATATTAAACCATTATTATTTATCAGAATATATTAAATTTGGCCTCACTTGATAGACATTTTTGTTTAGAAATTAAATAAACTTTAAAAAAAAACATGTTTGAGTTTCAGAATTATTTAAAAAATTAAATTTTAATTAAAACAAAGCACTGTTTTATCATCAAATTTCAGGTGGAGCAGATTCAATTTGAAAAATGAACAAAATTTTTGTTTTATGTTTGTTTTAAAAATCTGAACGAGTTATTTTTAGTATCTAGTAAATCTAACAATTTACATTTTAAAAGTTAAATTTTTTTTGTAATTTTTACAATATCATTAAATGTTATAACAGACTGTTAAGTGATGACATTTCTAGACAGTTATATTTCTCACAACTGTAATCTCTATGGTAACAATTTGCAGAAGAATATATTCTTTTCTATTTAAAAATAAAAGATTTATGTAAAAAGTCAATATGTAATGATATATCTTTTTGATGTTCAATAATTAGTACCCAATTACTATAAAAATGATCATAAACTTTCCAAAAAAATCAAGTTTTTAGACCATAGTAATATTTTCTCAAAGTTAGAAATTGCCAAACACATAATAGATACCCATCATTGGATACTTTGAAGATCACTTATTCAATTATCCTGTCATCTTTTGAATTTTTTTGAAATTAAAATGCTAGGAAAAAATGCATATAAACTGTAAAAAAAAAAAGATTTGCAAAATTTTGCAGTGGAGGGTAAAAAATGCAAATCCAATTTCTTGTCTTCCAATCTGAAAAAAATTTGTAATTAAAAATGCAATGAATAAATGTGTGTGGATGCTTGTGCGAAACATGGTTAAGTTGATCATGTGATTTCAATTAATCAATATGCAATTAGTATTGGGATAGGGTTTTTAATTAACTGATGTGACCATAACCTTTTTTTAGTCAGAGTCATCTAAAAATAAATTTAATCTTGAGATTTGTCTAGATTTTCTTAGAACAAATAAAACAATTAACTTTAATTAATTAGTAACCATATTTATTTGAAAGAATTATCTTTTGTTTTATTTAAAACTTCTCAAAGATTATGACTTAACTATTTCAATCTAATATTAAAATAATATTAATTTATTAAATTTGTGACTTTTAAAATTATTTCAAACTTTTTTTTTTTAAAAAAAAATTCCATGCATACACACATATATCAGGAAATGATTAGAATTATGAGAATTATTACAAACTAATAGCTAACAATTTGAAATATAATATTTTATTTATTAACACTTACTTAAAATATAATATATATATATATATATATATATATATATATATATATATATATATATATATATATATATATATATATATATATATATATATATAATTTACTTTTAGCATTTTAAACTTTCACTTTAAATAGCCACCTAATACACCATTTAATATCTTAAAAAATAGCATTTAAATACATTTTATCAAATAGCTTAGTAATATAATTTAAAAAATGCATAAGAAAGATTCCATATAGTTTAGAATAGTAAGACTTATTTTAGAAAATAGCTATATTTATTTAAAACAATAGATTTTTTTAAAGAATTATATTGCATATTTAACCCTCTCTGGTTTAAATATAAGGTTACAATATATATTTTAAACATAAATAAATTATATAATCATTTTTTTATCCAATTAGACATGTTCATTTTTCAAAACTATATAATCATTAATTCCATTTCTTTCTTTACAACGTTTATTATCTATTACTATTATTAACGATTAAATAAGTTTTATCTTAAAGTTATGATTTGCAATTATTTATTTGTGACTCAAATATTATTTAATAGAGCCTTTTTATTTTAAAGTGATTTAAATAATTATTTGTGATTTACTTGATATATATTGTTCTTAATAAAGAATCAGTTAAACGGCTTATATTTCCTAAAATTAATTACAGATTATTTTTTAATTTTTCTCTTATAATATATAAAAATAATATTACAATATTCTATTAAAATTATCTGATCAATTGCTTTGATGAACTTTTAAATTACATACATCTAAATTTATCTTATAATAATAAAACATAATAATTTCATATTTGAATTAAATTACATATTTTAAATTTTAATAATGCTTTCAATTAACAAAATTAATTTTTAAAATAAGATAACTTGTATTCCAGATAGTATTTAATATATCACCCTTTAAATATTTATATTTTTTTTGAAATTTATTCTGATTCATGTTAAATGACTTAACAAACATGATATAAAATATTTTTTTATTATTATAAACAATTTCAATACAACAAAATACCTAGTGTTTTTCTGAAGGTTTGTAATGATGGTGTTCTAACTGTATTTTTACATTGGACTATTTCCATCATCTATTATGTGTTCTGAATGTTTTTAGAAAAATTTAACTTTATTTAAATATTTCAAATGCATTCAACTATTAGTAATATCACAGCAAACAACTGTTAGTAATATCACAGCAAACAGGTTAGTACTGATATTATTAACAGTTGGTGCATATACTAACTTGTTTGCTGTGATATTACTAACAGTTGAATGCATTTGGAATATTTAAATAAAAATTAAACTTTTCTAAAGACATTCAACACACATAATAGATGATGGAAATAGTCAATATAAAAATACAGCTACAAACAAAATACCTAATCTATTTACAAAAGTTCTGAGATCTTATTATAATATTAATTAAGTTATAAAAAAAAAATATTTGAATAGCTATTGTTTTTTTGTTTCAAAGTTGTAAGAAAGTTAATAATTTTGGAATAAAATAATGATCATTTAAGTTTTTGTTTAGCTTTAAAATATTCATATTTTATTTATGTAATGAAAAATAGAAAAACTCACTGTACGTATTATATGATGTTTATTGGCTATTTATGTAATGTATATATGATTGTAATTTTTAGATTTTGTATGGTTTCATGCACCTCTTGAAATAGTAGTATAAGCAATCCTTTCTGAACATGACAAAATATGTAATTTTTTTACATAGTAACTTTTATTTTCAAATAATCTTTCAAATTTTGGGAAATCTTTATACACAATATAATTTCATTGATTCTAGCTATTAGCAAGTGGTTGAAGAAAAAGTAATAAAAGTAATTTCTTTTTATAATTGGAAATTTTTTATGTTACACATACCTTTATAAGATAAATTACCATATTTACCAGTATATAAGATACAGTGGCATATGACACCTCCTTTTTTAAAATAATTTTCTACATTTTTTCATGAATTTCTATAATGATTTACTGTACTAATTTTGTTGATATTTATGTCTACAAAAATGTTACTAAAGACCAGTGTAATTAGGTATCTTTTTAATCTTCATTCTCAAAACACAAAAATTCACTTCCAGAGCCAAATAAAGAAACACTTGAAGCCTTTTATTCAGAAACTGAGTTTTTATATAACAAATCATGCTCTTGCTATCAAGTCAGTTACTAATTCCACATTTCTTAAATAACACTACAATAGGCATCTCATAAAGTTTTGATCTGCAAAATTCTAGGATTTTTCCTTCTTTCTGATAGAGTCAATTTAAAATCTATAGACTGTATCCAACTGTTCCATTTCTCCTTCATGAATCCTTTAAATGGCTTATTAATGTAAATATCTAAAGGTTGAAACTGGTTTTTTAGGCCAACTGGAACACTAATAATGTTCTGGACTAAATCTATCATGTTTAAAGTTTAAATTGTTACAGTGTATTGTTGAAGTGTGATCATGCATGTGCACAATAGATAAATAGTAATCTCAAGATATCAAAATATCTGAATTCTATTTTACTGGAATGCTCCCTCATTCAATAATGAAGTATAAAATGTATCACACACCTTATTATCTTTATAGAACAGAAAAAAAATCTATGTAAATTATTTATTTGAAACTACTGCTTCACAAAAGGACAAAATGCAATAATATACTTATATAAGTATATTAATAGAAAACCACTAAATATCACATGAACACCATTTCTTATGTTTGCTCATAACTGTTATTAAAACTGAAAAACTCTCCATAGAGTAGTGCTACTCAGTGCAAGCCAAAGTAATCAATGGATTCAAGAAGGCTTGTGCATAAAATCCCTATCCAGTATCTATTTTTCCAATATCCTCAGACTAGTGTCTGCATTATGGCCTTTGTTAGTGTAGAACCTTGTATCTGAGAGCAATGCACCTAGATTTTAGGATATAATGCAACCCTCCAAAAGCCACTTTTTATCTCTACTTAACTATGAGAATAAAATTGAAAACACAACAATATTTTCAATTTAAGCTCATTAGTTTATATAGTCCTATAGGTCTGAACTCAGATCAGTACCTATATATTTTACTTTCTTTAGTATTTAATAACCATAGTCACCACTATTTTATTAGACAGGATTGTTATTAAACCACTAAACATCACATGATCACCATTTCTTATGCTTTCTCACAAGTGTTATTAAAAGATTGATTACTTTGGCTTGCAATGAGTGGCACTACTACATGGAGAATTTTGCCTGTTTTAATAACAATTATATGCAAGCATAAGAAATAGTGATCATGTGATATTTAGTGGTTTAATACCAATCCTGCCTAATGGAAAAGTTGTGGTATGGTTATTAAAGAACCAAAGACTCCAAAATGTGTAGATACTGAACTGAGTTCAGACCTGTATGACTATATAAGCTACTGAGTTTAGATTAAAAATATTACTGTGTTTTCAATTTAAACCTCAGAGTTTTGTAGTTAAGTAGAAATAAAAGGTAGTTGCTGGAAGGTTGCATTAGATCCTAATATCCAGGTGCAGTGCTCTCAGATCCAAGGCTCCTCACTGATGAAGGCCACAAGCCAGAAACTAGTCTGGAGATATTGGATGAGTAGGCACTAGATAGGGATTTTATGCACAAGGTTTCTGGCATCCATTGATTACTTTGGCTTGCACTGAGTGGCACTACTGTATGGAGAGTTTTGCCTGCTTTTTATATTAATATAAACCAGAAGTGTTAGACTAAATGAAATTTCAACTCATAATTTTGATTACTGATATATAGGATGTACCCCATATTTAGGCATATTTTGAGGGAAGTATGTCCTACATGCCAGAAATTATGGTACATCCTTTAAACATGTTTATCTTTAGAAAACATCAGAATGAATTTTGCACTTCCTAGTAAGAAATTCTAATGATTTTTTTTACTTAGACATATCTACTTTAAGAAAATAGAATTTTGATTATCATTGGATTTCAAAAACTTGGTACTTCATTTTTAAATCATGATGTTTATATAAAGATGACATTCTTTTTTATATATTCTTAGATGAGATACACCACTATTTGATCTCATTAATTCACTTTTAATTTATTGTTACTCATTAATTAACAGAAGGTATTTCGCTCTTAAATTGTTTTTTTTTTTAAAAAAATGTAATAGGCAAATTTTTTTTACCAAACTTAGAAAAAATGATTTGAAATTTAATTAGATATTTTAAATTATATCATAAAAGAACAGACAAAAACAATGGTGTACAAATTACAAAAGATATATTTTGTTAATACATAACAGAGGCATACAAAAGTGAAAATAAAGACCAAGTTTTTATATTAATTGATATAGATTAAAAAGCTGAAAAGCATTATTAACTAATTCACGTAAATAATGAAAGCAAAAAATATATACATTTTTAATTATTTAAGTATTGGTATAAAAATATTCAAGATCTTAAATAAACATTTTTGCTATTTATCATTAACATAATATTGGATGTTTCCATCAAAAAGGTTTATATTTAAAAAATAACTATAGTTTTTTAAATCTTTACAAAAAATTGTTCAGCTATTAGATTGTTTAGACAAATTTTTTGTCTTTATTAATAATTTTAATATTTGATAAAAGCAAAATATAAGGACAATTTTTGTTTATTTAACTTATTTAAAAAATAAAATTTATTTAAAAAAATAATCTATCTAAAAATGATTTAAATAAAAACGACAATTTACTTATAAAATTAAAAATGAATTAAGTTTTGCTTATTTTAAATAAATATTTATGAAATTTTAATTGGATATTATATTCACATGTGATTCGCCAAATATAAACATTATTAGGTCTGTGCATATGTAACTAATATTTAAGTTTATTATTTCAGAAAATGTTTAAATATGGCTAAATAAACAAATTTATTGATACCCTTTTTCCTAAACAATTTTATTTATTCTATCCAATGTTGTATTTAGGCTTTACGTCTACTAAACAGTCATGCATTATAAAATACACATCAATATATACATATATAGTATTTTGGCTTGAACATTATCAAATGACCTTGGAGGTGCAACATTAGCCCTTATTTCACAAATCATGGTTTTATAATGTTAATATTATATATCACCATATTGATGTTTAAGATGAGAGACTGAGTTTTATTAATTTCTTGAGTTTCCATTTCTGAGCTGAAATACTGTAAAATATTAAGATAGTAACGTTAATCAAACAGTTTATTGCAGGTAAAAAAAATTCTTCAACATATTTCATAGAAAAACATTAACAAAGCGTTTATTAAGATTGCCACCTTCTGGGTATAGTAATTAGAAGAGTTTTTTTTTATTTTTGTTTCATTCATTAGACAGTAATAGCAATATATCCATCTACTGATCAATAAGGAATATTTACTTAATTTAGTTTTTGGGATAATTAAAGAAAAAAAAAAATACTATACCCATTGATACTTAACAATTTTTCAAAAGTTTACTTTATCTGAATTCCAACTTAGATCATGAAAGTAACAGGAAGATGTACTACTTTATATGAGATCTTTAACACATATGTATTTAGAGAAAGAAATTTGAAACTTGAAAATTACTAATGAAAAATCAGTTTTTGCTTTGAAGAAGTTAAATCGTTTCTATTTTAATAAAAATACATTTAATAGAGTTATGATGTTTAACTTTCTGTATTTCATCTTAATAGCACCACTACAAAAAAATCTTTTATATAAATAAATAATACACTTTGAAAAAAAAAAACATTTTTATATTTAAAAGTATTATTTGCTAATATAAAGAAAATAATATATTTTATTAAAGAGATTTAAACAAGTACTCTTTTAGTACGCGATCAAAAAATCACACACAAATAATGTTTAAAAAAGAAAACCATCAGAGTAGTTTACCATTTAAACAACAAGAGCAAAGTTTATTTACAGTTCAACATTTTGATTTACAATAAATTTGTTTTAACTAAAAACTCAAATTTGTAAAATATAATATATAACACAAATAAAACGTATATAATTGTATGACTAAAAAAAAAAAACTTTTATTAGCAATATAAATGTCAGCCAATGTTGCTTTATAACCCTCCCCATTTCCAGCCTTCCAAAACACACACACACACACATATATATAGTACCTATTGAAATTTGAAATCAATTTCAAATTTGTGATGCAATGTTAGTCATAAATTTTTTTTTCTTATTTAATTTTCATAGTAAATACATTAACCTGGGGCAAAATGAAATATGTTGCTACGATAACAATGATATTGGAGAAAGAAACATTTGTTATTAATTGAATGTGTAAATAATAAAATAAACTTGATAAATTTATTATTTCCTTTTATTATGTATATTTTCATAACTGCATTCACAATAATAAATTACTAATAATACATCTAAATATTTAATGTCTCAAGTATATTTGTTATTTTATTTGTATAATATGGTGTTGGAAAATATGTGTAAAAGCATTGTATGAAATAATAAGACTAAATTGTTTAGTTTATGTTAGAATGAAATAATACTATTGGTATTTAAAGATGTAAGTGTTGTATATTATATGTGTGACAAATTATAAAATATTTATTTTTATTTGTGATTATTATTGTGTAATAAGATTTTTTATTTATGGAACACTAGATGAAATTGACTCTAGAATTAATTTTGAGCCTTGCTATAATTTTTTTGCTGTCAATTAAAGAAAGTTATAAATAGGGCTATAACAGTTTAAACTTTCTCTCTCTCTCTCTCTCTCTCCTGTCTTGACTTTAATAAAAGTGAACTTAAGTTTCTTTATATGATATTTTAAATTTATGTTTATTAAATGGATAAAATGAAAGAATGAAGGCAATAGTGTTTGTCCATTAACTGTCCAGATTTATAGAGGATTTGTGAAGAGTGATAATTTATTGAAGAATGAAAATAGTCAATAGCATTTTAAAAACCATAAAATATTTTTTTGCTTTCAAAATGGACATTACCTAACTTTTCAATGATGATATCTAAATGCTAACAACAAAAAATATGCAAGGATTATGTTTAACAAACAATACAATTTTATGAGACTGATGAATTATTTACACACAAGATATAAATTGGTTCAATTTCCATGCATTGTCATGGATGAAACTAGCATCTGTTAACTTGTAATATTTTATGAATCAAATACTTGTTAAAGGAAAAGATATTTCCATTGCACCATCATAAATATAAACCAGTATTTGTTGACTTCTAATGTCACATAAACCTAATACCTACTATATAAAAGTATATTTTGGATATATTAAAATATATCATAACTAACAAAATGTGCTTCAAGTCTAATAACTTTCCATGATATTTCTATTTTTTCTGGAATAACAACAAAATATCACTGCACTGTAGTTTAAAAATTAGACCTTAAAACTACAGTACTAATTTGGAAATGTATTTGTGGACAATTAATCAGAATGTTTGCTAACATCTATCTATCTATCTATCTATCTATCTATCTATCTATCTATCTATCTATCTATCTATCTATCTATCTATCTATCTATCTATCTATCTATCTATCTATCTATCTATCTATCTATCTATCTATCTATCTATCTATCTATCTATCTATCTATCTATCTATCTATCTATCTATCTATCTATCTATCTATCTATCTATCTATCTATCTATCTATCTATCTATCTATCTATCTATCTATCTATCTATCTATCTATCTATCTATCTATCTATCTATCTATCTATCTATCTATCTATCTATCTATCTATCTATCTATCTATCTATCTATCTATCTATCTATCTATCTATCTATCTATCTATCTATCTATCTATCTATCTATCTATCTATCTATCTATCTATCTATCTATCTATCTATCTATCTATCTATCTATCTATCTATCTATCTATCTATCTATCTATCTATCTATCTATCTATCTATCTATCTATCTATCTATCTATCTATCTATCTATCTATCTATCTATCTATCTATCTATCTATCTATCTATCTATCTATCTATCTATCTATCTATCTATCTATCTATCTATCTATCTATCTATCTATCTATCTATCTATCTATCTATCTATCTATCTATCTATCTATCTATCTATCTATCTATCTATCTATCTATCTATCTATCTATTATTCATCTATCTATCTATCTATCTATCTATCTATCTATCTATCTATCTATCTATCTATCTATCTATCTATCTATCTATCTATCTATCTATCTATCTATCTATCTATCTATCTATCTATCTATCTATCTATCTATCTATCTATCTATCTATCTATCTATCTATCTATCTATCTATCTATCTATCATTATCTATCTATCTATCTATCTATTTATCTATCTATCTATCTATCTATCTATCTATCTATCTATCTATCTATCTATCTATCTATCTATCTATCTATCTATCTATCTATCTATCTATCTATCTACAATGGTATGATATAAAGAATAGTATAATTTATTAATAAAATATAAGAATGTTATGTTTTTATAAATTCAACTTTATATTTGTAAAGCTTCATAATTATAATAATAATTTAAAAAAAAATCTACTTATTTGTTGACAAATTAATTTCAAATATGTATTTTTGTTTTATTCTCTTAGAACAATGTAAACAAATAGGTAGATTCATCTTGAGTATAATTTTTATTTCCATTAACTATTTTTTATATAAAAGTTAATTATGTCCTGAATTCTTTTATATTTTGAAAAGTGCATATGTATTTCAACATGTTTGTGTTAGATAAATAGATATTTTAATCTTAGAATTTGCCAGCTGAAGTTCGATGATCAATCACCTATTTAATTTAAAAGAATTAATGTAAATTGGGAACCTATTGCATAAGGCATAATTGAATCACAGGTATATATGTTAAATGTTTATGGGGTTTGCCATATATATATATATATATATATATATATATATATATATATATATATATATATAACTTTATATAATTTTTATCTATTTGTTAATAAATGTTGAATTGATTTAAAACAAGTAAACTTGTTTGGTTGCCATACAATGCAAATTTATTGGTTAAGGGTATTGGATAGGATACTATTCACAAATTAATTATACTATCTTAGGAGTAGTTAAAAAGATTCAAAAGTCCAACTACAGGATGGGTAAGAGGTTATAATTATATGTCATTTTTTCTGTATTGAATTTAATATTTATTAAACTAACCAGGTATAGGTTTTTATATAGAATAAATTAATTGGTTTGACATTTTTAAATATTTAATAAGTAATCAGAATCTTATTGTAATTATTTTGTTAATAATAAGTAACAGTTGTATCAGGATAGAAATTATATATGAAATGATCCAATGATTGACAAAGGTACAAATATGATAATTTTAGAAGATGAGTAAAAGTAATTGCACTTAGATGTTCATGTATATTTATTTTGTACTATTATTGATTAAAGTGAATATTATAATAAATCAGTATATAACCATAAAGATCATAATCCTATTTAGTTATAGAGCTGATAATAGTAATAAATTATATTTTATTACAAATTAGTGTGATTTGGATTTGCTTTAATTACATTTAAAATTTATTAATACAAATCATAAATTTATTTTAGATATTAACTTTTAATGTTAATATTTGATTGTATTAAACACTAATAATTTTTTGTATGTCTTGATAATTATAGTCCAAAGTTTTAGCAACTTAGCTTTATTAAACTGATTAAACTGAAGAGTAATTGGACATGATTTGTCCATAGCATGTGAAAAAGCATCAAATAGGAATATATTGTTTATTTTATATATTGATGTAATTAGATATTATAGATTTTAATGTTATCTAATAGGATAATTTTATTCTATATATATATAGTATTATAAGTTGGTGAAAGTGGAAAGATATGTTATGTTAATTGATTTTGTATTATTATTAAATATTTAATTTTATTATAATTAACTTAATTAATAAGAGTCTATTGATATTATTGGAATAGCATGGCTGAGTTAGCATTATTTTTATTTTATTTAGTTGTAATTTGGAAATCAATTATTAAGATAAATATTTATTTAGATATTATTGATATTTAAGATTTGTAGGACACATTAAATTATTATCTCATCCATACATGAATCATTTCATTTAAGTATAAATGTAAATAATGTTAAATTTTTAATATAAATTGGTGTTATTATAAACAGTATTTAGATTCATAAAGAATATTAAGGTTTATTTGTTCAATTCTTTGTCATTATTTTTATTCTATTATAAGTGGTTTATGTAATAGACATAGACTGTTGTTTATAAGATAGTGATATTTAGTCTTATTACTTTATCTTTAATCTTTTGCACATAAGGCTTGTACTTGAGGATAGCTTAAAATAATGATTTTCTTGTTTTCTATCCATTACAAATGCTATTTGAATTTATGATTATTAGGATTGTTTTAGTAAATAAAGTGTTATATTGTTATTCATTAATTGATATTCACTTTAGTTTAGTTTATTATTTTCACTCTGTTTTAAATGTCACTATAATTCACAGGCATTATTAAACTAGGATTGTCATTTCTTGGTTCATATCAATAATTAGGCTATGACTAAGTATACAGTACAGTCCATAATTTTATTGTAATATAAATGGCATTTGACTTCAGGACACATTTTTATTCTTTTACAAATGGCATCACAATTCCCAGGGTATTGTTAAACCAGGATTATTTTTTCATAGCCCATCTTTTTATTCTGTTATAAAGGCTACCTAAATTTGTGGGGCTATTGAATATGAGATTAGCATCATATTTTTATTCTGTTAGAAATGGTGATCAATGATTGGGCTATATTTTCATTCATATTATATTAAAGTTATCATTTCTCATTGTCAGAGATCATGGGGCAACAGCAATCTGAGATTACACACATAGGCTTCATATGACATGGATTTAAAAAACAAACTCCAGAATAAGAATCATCTTATAGACAATACCACAACTAAATATGATTATTAAAGTATAAAGTTCTTTTTATAATTCAAAATATTTTATCTTATTTCTTAAGATATCTTAATCTCAAATGTAAATTCTTTCAAATCCTAAATATAAGTTCTTTTTCAAGTTTACAATATCACATCTTATGTTTTAAAATATTGTAACCTCAAGTATGAGTTCTTATACAAGTTTAAAATATCTTAATCTTAGATTTTAAAAACATATAGGTTTTTTTACAAGTTTAGGATATCTTAGGATTCAAATTCAGAATAAAATGCACTTGTAATAAAATGTTAATGGTATTACTTTTATTTCTTAACAAAAATATGATGATTATTATTTGAAATCTTAATATTTTAAGAAAGTAAAAATGAAATTACATAACAGAATAGTCAAATACTTAAGTAATATATAATTGATAATTTAATAAAAAATTTAAATACTTTACAATTATTAAAATACAATTATTTCACTTCTACTGACCATAAATCGTATATTTTCTGATGCAAATTTGAATTAGCAATATCAAAATAATGTAGAAAGCAGTACGGACATCTTTTATGCTGCCAGTTATACAACATGTCTTTTTGAAATGTGCTAAATAATATAACATTTATCTTCTATGAATGCAGATAAAGTAATTAAATAATTATTGAGAAAAATGAATTTTTAAACGCTATGTGACCATTGAAATGTACTCTTAAAAATAATTATTAATGCAAATCTTGTAAAAGTAGATTTTCTGATAAATAGATGTGCTTATGCAATAATATTATAATGGCAATGAGACAAAACTGTATTTAATTTATAAAAAATATTAATATTTATTTACAACATATAATACATCCTATAATAAAAATATTTATTTACATAAATTATTATTTCTTTTAATTTACTATTTATAATTTACAGATATTATTAACTAAAACATTGGTTTACCTTTCTTTAAAACTATTCTACAATTTTATCATATAAGTTATAAGCAAACAGTTTATACTTTGTGGCTAATTATGAATCAAAATATATAAAATGCGCGAACACGCACAAGCACACAAAGCTAAAAGCAAATAAAGAAAAAAAAATTATTATTTTAATATTTATTTCATTAAATAGCTAAGCGCTTTCAAGGGTCAAAGCCCTCATAATCATAGCCGTATTACAAACTATAATAAATTGGCTCGGAGTGATGCAAATTTATGCAAATGAAATGATTACGCATTCCATTTCTTGGATATTTTGTAGCAAGAGTCTTCTATTGATGGCGCCGCCAACTCTAGATATGAAGAAAGCTTTTTTTATCTTTCTTTTACCCTATAGTTTTCTTATTCCAAATACAATTTTTATTTCCAAACCCAGTATCCATTACATAAAAAACAATATACCTCTATGCTTTTGTCCAGGTCTCCAGGAAATATTATACATTTCACTTAATTAATAAATATTAATGCAATAGCAACACATATTATGCAATATAAAAACACTTATAAGGTGAAGAATATGTATGTTGGAGTGAGAAATCAAGGATGCTGGGAATTAATCATATATTTAAAGTTAAAAAAATTTTTAGTGGGGTAAATAAATTGTAAAGCTGAACATACCTGTGGGTATTCGTCAAAATATGTTCTAACATTAAAATTCTAGACAAGGAAAATATAAACTAGAAAAAATACAGTCAAACATCTGGTACTATGAACAGGTGCTGCTGATGAATAAACAAGCTACACTCTCTTTCATGGAGTGGCTAAATACACATAAAAGTAATATAAAATTCAGTTAAAATTGCTTCAAAAATACTACTAATAATAAAAGACATGGAGCTATTAATAATAATAATAATAATAATAATAATAATAATAATAATAATAACAATAAACATATGAATAATTGTTCATCTTGCATGCACATACACACATAATTTATACACTCAGTTTAAGATTATATGTATACCAACAAACCCATTTATTGCATTTTTGGTGACAATATGTGTAAACTATTTAAAATTCTCATCATAATCATCATCAACCATTATCAATCCACTGCAGGATGAAGGTCTCTCCAAGTTCAATCCATCTCCAATTTTTAGCCTTTCTTCTCCATATCACCCTGCACACTTTTTATTTTATCCATCCATCTCACATGTGGTCTCTTTCTGGGTATTTTACAATCTCTTGCAATTGTCCATCTATTATCATCTCTTCTAGAAATATTCCCAGCCCAACTCCATTTCATTCTTTTAATTTTTTTAATGAGGTCAGTAATACCTGTATTGCATTTTCGATCTCTTCTTGTTCTCCCAACATGCATCTCTCTATACTTCTTTACACATATTGATATCTATAACACTTTCATTCATAAAATACTTTTCATAAATATATAAAAGACTGTTATACTTCTGGTACAAACATTTATAATTTTAAATATTCTTTTGGAAAAACTTTGGAATAATAAAACCAGCATATAAAATAAAACTTACTGCATGACTTACCAATTCCACCTCTGGAACATCATTTATACAAACATATTTTAATATAACTAATAATAGTAATTTAATAGAATACATATAAATTAATGAATTTAATAATTCTAAATAAATAAAAAATATATGCATGATAACTATAATATCATTTTGGAGATTAAATAGTTTATTTCCTTTCTATAAGGAATACTATCACTTTTGAGTCTTATTACTGTCTTCTTGGCATGATATATGAGCACACTGTCCTTTAATCAAGTAGAGCACACACCCCATATATATATATATATATATATATATAATGTTTTCACTGTTGTATGATATAGATAAATTATTATTTTTGGGACTAAACCATGTGTTATTTTGCGTTACAAACTACTATTTCAATGAATTAGCATCTGCCATTGTCAAAGTTAACTTTTGAAAAAAAAATCATTAGATCTCAAACAGTAATGTGACTGAGTGTGAGATAAAAAATGAGATTCAACTTGAAGTAGTTCAGTATTTACAATATGAGGCTTATCAAAATGTTTTTTCTTCAGTTTTTTCACCTATTAGTTTTAAGTTATTATTAGAAGCCAGAGTAAAATGAGTGGTTTCCACATAGATGAAATATGTTGTGCTTCATCAGACCTATTTAAACCAGTATGTCTCTTTAATTTTTCAATTGACTCCCTCATTGTTTTTAAATCATATCTTTTCAAATTAGCAAATATTTTTGCATTGTCAAAATCAGGTTTGTGACCAATTTAATCAGAAAATTAAGACTTCAGTTTTTACTTACCATTTTTTAGAAATTGGTCACAAACCTGATTTTGACAATGCAAAAATACTTGCTAATTTGGAAAGATATGATTTAAGAACCATGAGAGAGTCAATCGAAATATT
This sequence comes from Epiperipatus broadwayi, assembly GCA_028023455.1. Lineage (NCBI taxonomy): Eukaryota > Metazoa > Onychophora > Udeonychophora > Euonychophora > Peripatidae > Epiperipatus > Epiperipatus broadwayi. The sequence continues at coordinate 14,937,914 of JAQFVV010006209.1, forward strand.
AAAGAGACATACTGGTTTAAATAGGTCTGATGAAGCACAACGTATTCCAGCTATGTGGAAATTTTTCATTTTAACTCTGTCTTCTAATATTAACTTAAAATTAATAGGTAAAAAACTGAGGGGAATAAACATTTTGATAAGCCTCATATTGTGAATGCTAAACTACTTCATGTTGAATCTCATTTCTCAACTCACACTCAGTCACGTTACTGTTTGAGATCTAACAATTTTTCTTTCAAAAGTTAACCTTGACACAGACAGATGCTAGTTCATCAAAATATCTATTTGTAATGCAAAATAACACATGGTTTACTCCAAAAAATAATAATTTATATATATATACAGAAATATTTTGAAAAAAGTTTGCAATAATTTCACACATGTAAAATAATAGGAGTCGACAGAAATGATTTTAATGACAAAAACTTTCTGTCAAAATGCATTTTTTAATGGAGATAAAATCAAATGAACAATAAACAAAATGATAATTTTTTATTTAAATTGATATTTATGAAATTTTATTCTCACAAGTCAACTACAGTAAATTTAAAATTATATTAATTACTTTTTAAATATAATAACAATATATTTGAAAGAGACAATAATTTAATAGCAAAATATTCAAATAAATAGATGAATAATTAAACTTAAGATGAATCACTATATTATTTGTTTTAATATAAAACAACCTGGATATAATATTTCATTATAATAATTACAATATTTAGTTTTCACACATTTGTCTTTTATCATAATTTTATACAATAATTTTAAATAATTTGCAACACTTTTTTATAGGTTTAATAATCTTATAGAAATTTATCATTCTATATCTGAGCTTGACATATGTAGATTAATTATTATAGAACCAAATAATTAGTATTAATAACTAATTAAAAGTTAGTTAAAACATGCTGGAGATATAGCAAAGTTCAGAATTTGAACTAATGTTATATAATAATAAAACAATATACTTTCTTTACATGATGTTTTCATTTGACTTCTTTGTAAAAAGTATTAGAATTTTCTTTAACATCTTTAAGAATTGTTGTTTAATAATTTAGTTGAGGAGAAACACTGCATGGATAACTTAATTTAACAATGACTTATAAATAAATCATAAATAAAAAACAAACAATTTATTTCCCAACTGAAATAAAATAAAATTTTAAATGAATTGAAGTGTGAAGAAATAAAAAAAATGTTTAAATTTTTAAAATATGCCTATATTTATACTAGTGGGTGCATTTTCTTTTATCTTCACCCATACACCAAAATCAATAGTGCATTGCCTCTTTATTAAACCAATAAGTTATAAGTCTGCATTATATTTTAATTAATAATTATTACTGATCTTTAATTGATCTGACTTTGATGTTTCACTTTAAATTCAGACAATTTAGTCATGTGATATCTAGATGATAAATGACTTTGTTCATTAACAATTTTTATTAATTCTAAATAATTAGCAAATTGATTATAAAATTATTAACTGATTTTTTAAAATTAAACATTTTTTATTAATATACTTCGTTTTCACTATTTTTCTTGCGTTATTTAAAAGCTTATATATATATATTTAATAATTTTAAAATTGATTGACTGTATCCAATTTTTAAAATATATTTATTATTTTAATAGGTCTTTCTAACTTTTAATATTTCACATGCATGCTCCAAACCCTTACATACATGCACATTAAATATAGCCCCTTTTAATACAATGAAAATAAATTAGCTATTGATTGACATTTAAAATCAATTAAAAATTACAGCTACTCTCAGTCAGTTATCCTCACTATTTTATAATTCTAATTTTAAATACTTTATATAAATTAATATTTAATAAATCATAACTGTTACTTTAACATCATTTATTTTGAAAATCAACAACTAAAATCCAAAGTTAACTAATCATTTCAGACAGCATAAAAAAACTTCACCTATTAAATCTATTTGAAGTATATTAAGCTCTAGATTGACTTTTTTTAGTTTAAATATTAATATTATTTTTTAAAGTAAATATTAAACAACATAAGATAATCTTTTAAATAACTTCTAACTAATCTGAATTACTTTAACTTATACTATTGAAACATATAATTTAAGATTTTTATTATGATAGCAAAGATAAAAAAATTTACTTATTATAATCTTATCTAATTAAATTTTCTTAATGGTTGAAAACATATCTACCTCAAGGCTTAAATATATGGTTACAATACAAATATTAAAGATTTCTATATATGAGTTAAAATATTTTATTGGATAATTATTGAATTATATTTATCCAGATTGATAAATGTAATCAATGCTAGTTTTAAAATGCAGCTTAAAATAACTAAACTCATAAAAATAATAGTTTTCTTTAGTATGTCTAGAACAATTTTTAAACTATTAAAAATATGAGTGCTTTGTGATAAAATTAAATATAATTTTTTAAATAAAATTATTTGGTTTTTATTTAATTAGAAAATAAAGAAACCCACATATTTGTGAGAGTTTTATTAAGATTAACTGAATATTTTATTAATGTTTTAAATGTTAATCCAAACTGTATTATATATTTTATTTTACCTTTTTTTTTAAAAAAAAAAGTTATATTTATTGAGATCTACTTTTTATTTTTATTTATTTATTATAAATTTAACTAAAATTAAATTTAGAAAAGTAGGCAAGCATCTTGTTTATTTACTTTTTAATATTTTTTAAGCATATTTAGAAATAAAGTTTATTTTAGAACGAAGTAGTAATACTAATTTTTCCATTACAAATTTAAAATTATTAAAAAAATATTTTCAATTTACATTTAAATAAAACTTCCTATTTAAATTAACCTACTTTTTAAAAATATAGTTTAAAAATTTGTTATTTAAAATTATGATATTTTTTCTTTTAGTAAGCATTTCATTAAAATAATTTTTTTTTAAAATTTGTAATAAATTTTATGAATTCAAAATTAAAATGTATATAGCAATATGTAAAAAATACTAATAAATGATGAAAATGAATAACACAAGGCTTTTTTAAAAAAAAAATCTGTACATAATAAATTCAATAATTAATATATTTATATATAAGATAAACATAACATTTTAGATATTTTAAATCACTAAAAAACACCCAAATTTTCTTTAACCATTCAACTGCTCTTAAATTGTACAGTTTATTATTGGTGAGTGAATGAAAAATTCTAAAATTTGATTAATCAATTAGCAAACTCAGCCATAAAAATATATTCATCTTTTAATATTATATTTATTTTAGTTTAATTTGTAAAAAGTATATTAATAATTTGTCAGGTTATGACAGTAAATGAAAGTTTTTTCAAAAATAAATTTTTATTTATAATTGTAAAAATCTTTGATAGCAGAAAAAATAAAAAAAGGATCATAGCAAATTATAAATGATGCAAACATCATTGATTCCCCCTCCTCAATTTATATTATTATAAAAGTTAAGAATTTTTTTAGTAAAATCTTATCATTTTTCTAAAAATAATTATATTTTCAGCATATTTTATCAAAATACATTATAATATGTAAATAAATGCCAGAAAAATATTCTAAATCATTAATTTTTTTTAAAAAATCAAATAAAAAGCTTTGGGCAATTTAAACTTTTGACAGAATGTCAAAATTGTTGCTTTTCACTGTTTTTTTTTTTTATCAATTTACGTTTGTGTAAAGTATACAAATTTTTAATAAAATCTTACTATTTTTATAAATTAACTATATTTTCAGCATATTTTATAAAAATAATTTATAATATGTACAAAAAATAATAAAAAACCCCACTCTAAAACATATATTTTCATTTTCAGCAATGAAAATTTTTTATTGGTGATCTTTTTTGACCAAATAATCATCAGCCAATCTGCATTTAGAATGGACTGCCCCTACTTTTGTTAGACTTTCAACATCACATATATTTACTTTTTATTTGTAAAATAATTCAAAAGAGGGCAGCATTTTATGGGACTTTTTGTAAGCTTTAAAACAAGCATAAAAACAGTACTGTAGCTCAAAAAGTGGCTGATTTCGAGTGACCTAAAGTCATTGACATAGATTAGTGGATAGAGTTGAGTAAGAGTTAATAAGTTAAACTAATTTCAAATGCTAAAATAGCTATATAGATATTTAGGATTTCTAGAAAGATTTGTTATTTGTAAAATTAATCTCACAGGTTTTATAGATTGTTGAGATTTTAATTACATTTACTTATCTCATGTCTAATGCTCATACAATACTGATATATTACTATTTAACAATTGGAAACAGAAATAAATAATTAGATGATTTTTTTGATTAATATTTTATTCATTCACTTTTATTTCACTTATAAACAAAAAAAAGTAATTTATTTTCAAGTTGATTCATTTCAGTTTTTTTAAACAAAAACCATCTAAAAATAAAATAATGGTAACATCCAAAAGTCTTCAGCAAGATTAAGTTAAATGATAAATTTTAAATAAATTTTTAATATTGACTAGTTATTAAAATATCATATTTTATTATTTTTTATTTAACATTGGCTACTAATTCATCAATTCTATTTTATACTTATTTTATATCTAATTTTAGATAATCATTCATTATCAATTTTATTTTCATTATTATTTTTTATATGTATCATTTATTAATAAATAGTGATGTTTCACTGTATTCTAAATAATATTAATATTTTTAAAATAAAAAATAATAATTTTGCAAATTATCAGTAGTAAATTATAAAAAAATTCTGTAATTAAGATGCAATAATTTATATGTTTTTATTAAAATGTTTCATAAATGAAGAAAATACAACTGTTAAATATAACCTAATGCATTTTTGGTATAATATATAAATAATTTTTTTAGCAAATATAATCCACTATAAAGAAAAACCTTTTTATAATTCTTTTAAAAAATTAATTATTAAACAATATATAAATTGTGAATGTTTAAAATAAATAAACATTAAAAAATATAAATGTTATTTAAATTTTGGAATATTTTTGAACAATTTGTTAATTTAAAATATAAGACAAAAAGTTTTATTATATTAAATCACTTTATATATAGGAGATATTTGAGTATTCTGGGAAATATTAGCAGCATATGAAAGTATATAAAAACGTAATTAGATTAAATTTTCAACAAGCAATATAATGATCTTTTAGAAATTGATTTCTGGTTTATCTTAAAATTATGATGATAATTTACTTACATGTTTTTATATTTAATACACTTTTAATATTGAAAATACATATTTTTTCTACAGTTTAAAATCATTTTCTAAGTTTGCAGCATTAAAATTACAAATTTAACATTAGGGAACACCTTAAAATACATATTTTAATAACAAATTTTCTAATTGAGTATTTTACTTACAGTGGTGATAAAGATATTTTTGTTTTGTAGATAAATAATTTACCACATTTCAATGTTTATTTAAACAAGTAATATGAATAATTGGTATCCTTTAAATATAAAACATTTAATTTTACATTTTTTTAAAAAAATGAACATTTTGCTAACAAGCATTTAAATTTCATTTTTTGTAAAGTCTATATAAAGTGAATTTGTCTTTATGATAAGTATTATGCATGCACACACTATGTCATCTTAAATATAATTTCTTTGTTTTATAAATTGTGGTTTCAAAATTATCAAAAATATTAGTTATAGTTTTTTATAAACTTATTTTAAAAAAGCTACTTTTTTATATAAAAATAATTTTTATAAAAACAAAAATAAATCACAGATTATTACAGTATGGACATTTGAGAATAAATTGATAGATATTTTCATAATTAATACAATATTAATATTTATATTTTTAAAAGTGATTAATACTGAACTGAACTAATTTGTGTTGATGTATTATTTGATGTTAATTCTCTAGAAAAAAATACTTTTTATTGTAAAAATAAATTTCAATTTATTAACAGTTCATAAAAGAAATTGTCCAATATAATATTACTAATGTAAATTTTAACTTACACCATTGATATAAATTTTATGTAATGTTTAATTATTTATACAAATATGCATATACATTTTTGTGCATGTGAATATAGTATACACATAAATTGACCAAATGCAGTTAGTAATGAATATTTCCATTTGTAAATTATAACCTATCTATGTTATTATTAAATAAATATATGAAAACAAATTACTACATTAATCTAAAAAATATGACTTAAATATATATCTTCAATGATGAGTACTGAATTAAAATAAGAAAACATTATGATTTTCCTAAAAGAAGATTCTAGAAAAAATAATTGGAAAATCATGGTGATATGTTGGACTATTTCCATCATCTATCATTAGCTGTTGAATGTATAGAAAATGTAAAACTTTATTTAATAAAGTTTAGAAATATTTCAGCATATTATCACATTTAATATACCATCATCACAAACCTTCAAGTAAATAATTAGTAAGTCATTTTAATTACAATTTTAAGTAGATTATTTTAAAATTCTAACAAAATTCTTATGTTAAAAACTTATGCAACAAAATTACCAAATTTATAATAAATTTAAAATTATAACTTTAAAAATTTTTTGATTTTTAATTTTTATTTTATAATAATAGTTATATTTTCTCTTTTTTATTCTTTTTTATGACATATTATCTTTATGGAATATATAATATTTTATTTTTAATGTTATGTAATCTGAAATTATTGTGAAAATTGTTTCTTCAAACAAATGCTTAAATTTAAATTATATTAAGCAACATTTAAATAATATTTCATCATCATCAACATCACTATTATTATTATTATTATTATTATTATTATTATTATTATTATTATTATTATTATTATTATTATTATTATTATTATTATTATTATTATTATTATTTAAATTAAATAATTACCAATAGTTATTAGTTTTAAATATATATTTGTTGGATTAATTTTTTTTACCAATTTATAGAAGACATTTTTTTTTGAGGTCTTAAAGAAAACAAGCAGAGCAAATTTCTAATATTCACGGTATGTGTACTTTCCATTGCAAATGCTATTATTAAATAATGAATGTGTAAGAATCAGCTTTATTGATAAAATTATTGACTTTTATTTCTGAGTTTATAATCAAAGTCTTTTCTCAAATTTCAGACAGTTCTTAATTGAACACTGAATGGGTTTTGTTATTAGCAGTGTATAAATGCTTTTAAGATATTTTAAGATATATTTACAATCGTAAAAAATTAAAATAAAATTATAGCATCCTACAACAGGCTATAAAGTCATCATTCCAGACAGTAGTTAGTGACCAAAAAAAAAAAAAAAAACACTTCTAAAAATGTCTGGATTTTGAATTTATAATATAATTCACTAATTAGTTTTTATTTGATTTCCCACTTAAAGAAAAATTATATAATTGAAATAAAATATCGATAATATTTAATAGACCATTGTTGAACGTTATGGAGTTGAAAAAGTGGAAAAATAATTGATTAAAATATAAATATACATTTTAATTTATTTTGCTTTATTAATTGATGTGGAAGATGACATTCTCATATTTTTATCAATAAGTATCTATTCTGCTTGAGACTTATGCAGTTTAATTTTTCTTAATGATTGGTAATTTTCTTGTTCTATCATCATTTTAATTCATTTACTTTTACTTTCATTTTATTTTGAACCTTTAAATTTCTGATGTATTTTTATATGTTTCTGTCTTGAGATTTTTGGAATTCTTTTGCATGTTAACGAGATTATTTGAGCTGCTTTTAAAATTTGATGCGTTGTTTTTAATTCCATCTTTAGATATTTCTTTTGAAATATTGTTCAAAAATCTTGAGATAAACAATTAGTTCTCCATAATTTTTATTTATTATTTGTAAAAAAATAATATTCATGAATAAAGTGAAGTTATATTTATTAATACAAAAGACAGACTTTTTTTCTCCTAAAGTTTTAATATTGTTTGTATTTTTATACAGTCTTTAATATTTAAATGTCTCTTCCTTTTATTTATTACATTTTTTTTTATTATTTTGTCTTTTTTTATATATCTGCTATCATGCAAACAAAATATTAATAAATACCATCACATTTTAAATCTAGTATTATTAATATACAATTTTATTTATGCCATTAAGCAGAATTTAAAAAAATTGTAACAACATTAACCTTAAGTTATTTATACTTTTATAAAATAAAATTTACTATTGTTTTAAATCTATAACAAACAATTTTTAATCTATTATATTTTTTAAAATCTATCATGCTTAATTAAGCTGGTCATGTTGCATGTCAAAAATTAAAATTATTATAATGGAAAAGTATTGATAGATGATGAAGATGAAGAGCAATCTTCTCATTTAAACTAATTGCACATAATGTGTTTACAAAATAATAGATTTATTTATAAAATAATACTATTATTAACTTATTTAAAATAAATAAAAGACAATTCAAATTCTTAATTTTGATAACCTATATGATATTTATTACCAAAAATTAAAAAAATGTAAAGCTATATTACCAAAATATTTAAACGATAACTAAGTGGTAAATTATATTTCAAAAGGATATGTAGACAATTAATACCTAATACAATATTGTTAAAGATATTCTACATATTTACATTTTAGAATCATATTAATTATTTACACATTCTTATGTAATAACATTTTATACTAAGGTTTGTACACATATGACAATAAAATAAAATTGAAAACCAAACTGTAAACTCATTTTCAAGTGTAATATACCTTATTTTGATTTAATTTAATTTAGCATATCTCAAGTATAATGTATTCACTCTAATAGCGATGATAAAACTTATTAACAATTATTATTTAATAAATAAGATTAAAAACATATAATAATTAGATGATATTTTTTTTTTAGAAATTTATCCTAATTCAGAGATAATTATTGATTTCATAAGTAATTAATGGATAATAGATAATAGTGATAAAATATCCATATCTTCAGAATGTTTTCTGACTTTTAAATCATCATCAATGAGAATTCATGAATTTAAGATGCCTAAACATCAATCTATCATCTAGAATTCAAAATACACTAAGATTCTGAATCCAAAGCAATGTAAATATGTATGGTTATACGTCTGCAATAATCAAATATTAAATCACTCCACATGGTTAAAAAATCCAGCACCACCTTGTGTGAAATAAATACATTAAAGTCCATATTTTAAAATAGACAGCTAAAAATGATATCACAGCATCGCAATTTTCTATTTTTATTTAACAAAATCTTTTATGAGTAATTTTTTTCTCTTTATTCTATTGTCAGATTAAAGATTCAATAGATATCCGACTCTAATGCTAATATATCTACATTCTTAGACTAGTTTTCGTTTTAAGACATTTTAAATAAGTATTCATAATCCTAATACATTTATATAAGGAACAATCACTTATTTTTTATATTATTAAGTTTAATAGTCTAAAATTTAAAAAAACTGAAGATTTTGAATCTAAACTAGTTTGTAAAATTATATAAATTTGAGACAGGGTAGTTTATATCTTTTAATAATATCAGCGTTATGAAAAAATATTTATAATAAAACTAACATCAGTATAAAATATATGATTATTGATTTAGTCTCATATGTACATAAATATATAAAAATGGCTTGGATTTAAAACTCTTAAGATATTTTTCAATTTTAGGCTATTAGTTTAATATTGCAAAAAAGATAAAGATTGCTGCTTGCTGAAATACGCATTCAAGCCATAAAGCAAAAATTTCTTCAGGAATATACCCACATTACTGTTATCATTTAGTATTCATTTCTTACTCAAGCGGACAAGTAAATTAAAAAGAATAAATTTTAAAACATAGATTTTATATTAGAAGAAAAAGTCATCATGTTTTATTAAAGAAAATATTTTACTCATATTTTATTATACAAAGCTTTTCATTTTGTATATAATTTTACATTAACTAAAAGATATCATCATCATCATCATCATCATAAATCATTATCAGTCCATTGCAGGATAAAGGTCTATCCATGTTCAATCCATCTTCTCTGATATCTAGCCTTTTTTCTCCACACCATCTCTGCAAACTTATTTATTTCATCAATCCATCTCACATATAGTCTCTTTCTGAATTATTTACAATCTCTTGAAATCCAATTTAAGACTTCAACTATCCATCTATTATCATCCCTTCTAGCAATATGTTCACTCTAAGTCCAGTTTCTTAGTACTTTCAATGATGTAAGTAACACCTGTTTATCTTACCCATGTATTTCATTTTTGATCTTTTTTTGTTACTCCTAACATGCATCTTTCCACATTTCTTAGAGTGATCTAAAGTCTCTGTATTGTCCTTCTGTTAAGTGTCCAAGTCTCAGATTTATAAGTAAAAACTGGTAAAATATATTTATTAAAAATGTTCCTTTTCAAACACATAGGTATAATTTCTTTTAATATTAAGTTATTTTTACCAAAAGCATTTCAATCAATTTAATTAAATGATTAACTTCTTCCATTATGTTTCCATCTATAGTAATAATAAGACAAAAGTGTTTGTAGTTATTAACTTCTTCTAAGTCATCATTATCAATCTTTATTTTTAACTTTTGAGAAAATTTGTTGAACATTACTTTAGTCTTTTTAACATTTACTTTTAGTCCCATGTTTTTACTTTCATCTGATAACTATTGCAACATTTCCTGAAGCTCTGAAGCATTATTTTCAAAAACAAGTACATCATTTTCAAAATCTAAATGACTTATATAATGTTTATTTACTTTTATTTCTTTAACTACATTTAAATCATAAAATATTTTTTGAAGCACTGCTGTAAAAAGTTTTGGAGATATGGAATCACTCTGTCTTACACTCTTCTCAATGTTAATCTTCCTAATATCATTATGCAATCTAATTATTGCTGTTGCATTTTTATAAATATTGTTTTAGAATATGACAATATCCTGGGTCTATATCTTGATGATCCAATGCCATAATCAGTGAAGAAATGTTTATAAAATGAAATACTTTTTCATAATCTACAAATCCAAGGTGTAATGGTAACTCATCTCTCAATACTTGGATATGATTAAGACCACTTTTAAATAGAGCTTGCTTTTTTGATTGGTTAAAATCCAAAGTTATCAGTAGATGAGTTGCAATTATTTTGATAACAAGTTTGTACAAAACTGATAAACTACTGATAGATCTGGCATTTCTAATATTTTCTTTATCACCTTTCACCTTTTTAGATATTAATATTAATACTGCATTCTTTCAATCATCTGGTACATCTTTATCATTTATACATTTAGTATATAACTTTATCAATTTTTTTTCAATTTTTTTCACCTGATTCTTTTAAGATGTTATCATAATTTTATCATATCTGGAGCTTTTTTCTTCATTATAAATATAATTGCATGTATCACTTTTTCATTTTAAATCCTGGGCAATTCAAAAGATATAATAATTACAGGAGGTACTTGTTTTTTTACTATATAATTTTTGATATAACTATTCTACATATTTCATGGTGTCATCTTTCTTTTTAGTAATAAATACATCTTTTTTTTCTTCTTGCAGATACAAGTTTCTTACCAATACTAAAATCTTGTTTTATACTGTTTAGATTTATACACTCTCAAGATTTTTATTCTCTTCTATAGATTTCCTGGCTAGTTAACCATTATATTCTTAGAAAATTATCAATTCTTTTTTATACCATTTTACAAAATTCAAAGTGTGCAATCATTTTTAATGCATCATTTATATATATTTTTATATTCATTTTTTTCTTCATAAATTCTTTAGTCTCAGTAGAAATTTTATTAGTCAATTGCTGATTTTTTCTATCAACTAATTTTTTTGCAGTTTCTAAAAGTGTATCAGTTATTTTCCTATTGATGTTGTTCAGATCTGAATTATGTTCAAAATCTGCTAATATTTGAAAATAATTTTTAAATTTATTAGAATATTTGTCAAGATTAGGAATATCAACTGTGAATATTGTTTTTTTAAATAATTATTGTTTCTCTAGTTTTGCATTAACATGTATCTTACATCTTACTAATCGATGATCACTTCCAATGTTGAATTTATTAAGAAAATTTGAATTAGTCAAAATATAATTCAATTCTTCTGTATCTTCATTTGAAAGCTTCCATGTGCATTTCCTTTTAATATTTTTTTTTAAAAAAAAGAAGCCATATTATAAAGTTTTTCTTTTCCTGTGAACAACACAATTCTAGATTCTTTCTCATTTTTATTATCATAACCAAATTTACCTACAAAACTTTCATTACCAATTCTATCATTAAAGTCTCCCACAACTATTTAAAAATGTTATTGGGTCTGATCAAAAACCTTTTGTACATTGATATAAAAATCCTCTACTACTTCATTACAATGAGAATTTATTGAGATGTAAACCTGAATTATTTGCATTTGGTATCTGCTATTAAGTTGAATAACTAATCTTATCTCTCTTTCTGTTACACCATCAATATCCACAATATTGTTCTTCCATTTTTTATTTATAATAAATCCTACTTCAATTGTACTTTCAATATTTGTGCTTTTGTAATAGAGTACATGTCATTTTTAAAATTGTCTCTTTACCTTTTCTTCTAACTTCACTAAGTCCAATAATGACCCATTTAATATGAGACAGTTTTTCAATTTTTGCAATCTTTCTTCTCTTAAAAGTGCTCTAAATACCCAAATAAAAGGTCATCATAAACGGAAGCTGATCTGCAATCAGGTTTATTTAGCATTCTCCATATTTAACCATCAATTATTGCCTAAAACTATGATTTATTTTTGTCTGCCATGATTGTAAATATCTATTAGAAAATTTTTTTTATATTCAAAACATATTTATTTTTAAATTAGCAGTATTTAGAAATATACAGTTTAAACATGTTAATTATTAAAGCTAAATGCCAAACTTTAATATTTGTTTTTTAAATATTTTTTCTCATCATATTCATCTTATATTTAATACTGGGTATTCATTAAATCATTCTATTTGTGCTTACTTTTATTCTTTTCATATACATCAGCACATTTCTGTAAATGAAAAACCTACTCTATTAAGTTTAAAGTGGAGTACTACTTCTTGTTATATATAAAAATAAAATAAACAGTATTTCTCTTTCTACAGATATAATCCATTACAAAAGCATAATATCCTTTTCAACTAAATCATACTGCTGATCTCTCATGTACATATAATCACAAAGGGAATATTTAAAATAAGGCAATATTAAAAAAAAGAAGTTATAATTGCAATAGATTGATAAGAGTCATTCATCTTAAAAGATTAAATAAAATAAAAGCAATTCTGTATTGACAAATGATAATAGTATATGACAAATAAACAGTATATATAGTTAAAGCTTGTAATGAGCATATATATATCTCCAAGAAATATATTACTAAGTATACTTTAATGTGTGATAGTCTAATAATTTTCATCTTGTTCTCATATGTGTATGGTATTAAAAATTATAATAAATTCAATTATTCATTTTGGAAAGTAATAGTTATAAAACTTTGATTCAAAATGTATGTAAGTTTAATTTGCTAATATATATATATATCCACAGATGGAGTTCTACCAAAAACACCGTCAAGCATTTGTTTACATAAACATCAGAGCATGCATTCACTATCTCTAACTTTAATTCCACGTTCAGATCATGATTTCAAGCTATTTGCTATCATCAGTGAAAGACAGGAATTTTAGAAACTAGATCTAAACACAAACTCTAAGCGTTTATGAAACAGTTTCTATTCAGCTTGCAAGCATGAATCTTTTAGACACGTAATGTCTTCAAACTCAGCATAGCAAGCCAGATAGCTACATGGGTCTGATCTCAGTTCAGCATCACTACATAGTAGAAGCCTCTGTAATATATATCATTGCTAGAAAGACCTCAAAGGTATGGATCATAGAAAGTTAAACAATTATAATAGAGGTAATATCAGTTTTATATAAAGTTTTCTCATACATGGTGTCTGGAAGAGTTGCAAAATGGATGGAAGAAAATAGTGTAGTAGGGGAAATGCAAGGAGGTTTTAGATGAGATAGGCATATAGGAGATAGTTTATTTGTAGTTACACAACTTATGGATATGAGTAGGAATTCAGGTAGACAGTTATATATGAGTTTTATAGATATAGAGAAGGCATATGATAGAGTAAATAGAAATTAGGGTAAGTTTAGCAAATTTGGGAATTGATAAAACCTTAGTGGATATTATTAAGAGATTATATGAAAATAATTATTATGCATATTAATTAGGGGATATAGAATTGAAAGTTAAAAATGAGGTGGGATTAAGGTAAGGATGTCCTATGTCACCTATTTTATTTTTGTTGTATTTGAGTGAAATGGAGAGAACAGTAGAAAGATTAGAAAGAGGGATAGAGATACCATTAATAGGTGGCAAGGGATTATATACTTCGTTGGGACTTTTTTTTGCAGATGATGTCTTTTTGTATGTAGAATGAAGAAAGGATATGGATGCTATACTGAGGTCATGCACAAGGTTGGGTAAAGAGATGGAGAATAAATTTAGTGAAGAAAAATGGAATATAATGATGGTTAATACTGGGAAAAGAGAAAATGAAAATTTTTTATTGGGGATATAAAATTAAGTATGGTTAATAGATATAGTTATTTGGGAATCATCTTAAATAATTAGAAAAATTGCTTGGATGAATGGAAGAAAAAATTGATAAATAAAGCAAAGAAAAGAAAGGGATTGATAAAGAAATTAACAGTATTTTCATATAATAAATATGATGTAGCTAGAATTGTATGAAGGGAGTTGCAGTAGCAGGGTTAACATATGGTAATGATGCATTGGGTGTTAGTAAAGAGGTATTAGATTATTTTGAAAAAGTACAAAGGGTAGTAGGAAGATATGCATTAGATGCAGATATGTGAACAGCAAAGAAGACAATTCAAGGAGAAATGGGATGATAAAGTTTTTATATGAGAGATGCAAAAAGAAAAATGAAAAAGTTCGGTAGATTGCAGTTTAGGGATAATAAAAGAATATCTAAAATAGTATTTAATTGTGTTACAAGTAAAGGGCAGGCAACAAGATGGGTGAGAATGGTAATGTGGTATGCAGAAGATTTAGATAAAGAATTATATCAGTATATTTGTACAAAAGGTGGGATGATTGTGATAAGAGGATTGTTGAGTGTTATAGTGGTAAGGAATGAGATAGAAGAATAAACGTATTAATAAAGAATAGGGAGTTGGAGAAATGGAGAACTAGTATGGAGAGTAAAAAGAGTCAAATATATATAGAAGTAAACAGAACATTGTGTGCAAGTTAATTTATGATAATAGTAAGGAAAGTACTTTATTGTTTAAGGCTCAAATGGAATCTTTAGCAACAAGGAAATATACACATAAATAGAATAATATGGGTGATTTAGTCTGCAAGTTGTGTAAGAAAGGCATAAAAATATTAAGCATCTGTTAATTGAATGTAAATGCTTGGAAGCAGAAAGGGTACAAATAATGAAGTTATGGAAGAATAAATATGAACAAAATGATTATACAGAAAGTCGGTTATGGGTTTTTATATTGGGATTGGAAAAAATAGATATGAAGGCCATGGAGTTGACAAAGTTTATGTTGGGAAAATGGGATGGGACAGATTATGGGAAAACTTAGGGTGGGGAATGGAAAGGGAAGATAAAGTGGCTAACAGGTTTCTCTGGGCATAGTTGGTGAGAGATTCATGACTCCATTTAAGGAGAAGTCATAGTGCATCACATCACATCACATAGAAAATTTATTTGGGGTGACAAGTCATTAACTAATGGTAATTGGAGCTTATTCCTATTCTAATAAGAATTGATTGACAGACAACAACAAACAACATCAACAACCGAACTATTAATATGAATGATTATTAATTAATGAATAAAAGAAAATAAAAGAAACAATAAGGATAAATAAACTTCATTTATAGATTGTTTTGATGGAGTACCATGACAGCTTTAACAGTTACATAACCATCCTCTCCCCTTCTGATTTAATTGTATAATACTGAAATAGTCTTTCAGTAATGGTTCTTTTATAAAGGTTATATGCATAATCTTTGTTAAAACATTTTAGCTTATCATTTAAAATCTTTATCAGTTTTATTAATTGTCTATTTATATTTAATTATACATTCTACTGAGGCTTGTGGGCATATTCAGATTTGTAACACATGAAAGTATTCTGAAAATAATAAGGAATATAAGTGTTAAACATAAAACAGAAGTGTGGGAAGCTCTTTCTAAGGCTTCTCAAGCAAAAATAACAAATACAGAAACTCAAGCAGTATTTAACATGGATTAAAAGGAGGGTATCTAAATATGAGTGGTAGAAACATTGATGACCAGAGAATATAAAGGATTCACCAATATATAGTGATAATTATAAAACAAAACACAAATCTGTTCCAAAACTTACCTATGTGGGAGTAAATGAAACTGATTCAAAAAGTAGAAGATTCAGATTACAAGAGATAATAAGCCTGGTAAAAATGTAGTTAATCAAAGGCTAAGTAAAAGGACCCAAAGGTAAAATAATAACATTGCAATTATTAGTGGGTTGATTTTATGTACCCACATGAGATAATCACATTCATTTATACCTTATAATAAAATATAATAGACAATGTATCCTATACTTTTAACAAACCTAAATGAATTATATACAAATATATAAAAAAAATTGTTTATGTAGTTATTTAACACTATTTAAAAAAATTAAACATTATTACAAACTGTTATTAAAAGGAATATTAATCAATATTTGATTTTAATTCTTAAAGACTTGTTTCATTTGTGAAAAAAATATTTAGATTTTTAAAGAGGAAGAAGAATCTGATAGCTTTTTAATATCCATAAACGAATTTTAAAACTAACATTTTACTAGGAACTGTTAAAACTCTATGGAAAGAAAAAAGAATAGAATTTATTTAATAGTACTCGTAAAATAATAAATATCAAAACAAATAACATCTCCATAAAATAAATTAATAATATCAAAATAAAATTATATATTGATAAACTTAAGTAAGTGGTACAGTTAATCTAACTTTATCAATACAAACACGTATACATAGGTAATTAAAGACAAATATAATCATAACTTGCTTACTGGATGTATAATAAAGTTCATTTATATACCATTAAGTCCATCAGTGAGTTAACTTTTGCTTTCAGTATATTATCTAAAGAAGTACATATTTTTATGTCCATTTTGTAGTTGTTTTGAGTTATGGGTTAGTTGAGAGAGGTTTTGGGTTGAAGTTGACACTTTCAGAGGTTCAGATTTTCAAGGAATTTAAAACATGCTGGAGAATAGAGTTAAACTTGGAGTGAGAAGTTCATTTTTTGGGGAATGTATAACAACACATACTACTGGCAACTGCAAACGAATATGTAGATAGATTCATTTTTACAATGGCAACCAGGTCATGAATTATTTGTGAAATAATAATGAAAACTCTAGATTGCCAAGAGTTAACTGGTGGCAATCAATGAGTTCAATTTATAGAATAGAATGAAAAGTAGATAGACTGGAGATTGGTGGGTTGTGTGAAAGTTTGTGCTCATATACCCTATATATTACATATATAGACACAGATGTATATATAATAAGCCTGTATTTCAGTTAATAATAATCAGAATAATGTTTGAGAGGCTTAGGAATTTCTTAGAATTTTCTCCATTAACACATTATAAAATATTTTAAATAAGTCATCATATTTTTACTTTTTAATTAAATTCATAACTATTAATTTAATTATTAAGATTTCTAGACAATGCTTAATTTTAGATTGTTTATCACCAAAAGATCAAACAAAATTTTGTAGATTAGGCATTGTTTTAAAATACATCTGGGTCTCATTTTACGCAGATTTATTTAACGCAATTTATGTTTCTTCAGAAGTCGAACTCCGATAATGCGCTATTACTTTAAATAATAAATTTTGCACACTTACATCATATTGAAAGTAATAGCACATTATTGAAATTCGACTTTCATCTTAGTAATTTCAATATTTTCAGTGCTTTATAATAGTAAGATTATATGCAATAATGAAATTAAAATCATGATTTCCACATTTTATGTATACTCACATTAAATTTTACAAGATTATAATGTAAATTTGCTCAAACATTGTGCGTGTTAATTTTGCATTTTAAATCATATTCTGTTTTTGCTTTTTTAAAAAGAATGTAATCAATTATTAATCATTTAGTGTCCACAAGTTTATTTTTAAAAGGTCAGTAATAGCAGTGGGCATAATTAAATTTGACAATTAAAAATTAAAATCTGATTTTTAATTGTAATTAACAATTTAAAAATTACAAATATTAATTACTAATTATGTTGTCACCAGAAAACCATTAACACAACATGAGAGTGAAGTTGGCGCTAGCTGTATTTCCTCTTGTGAAGAATCTGATTTTTTACCAGTTTGCAAATGAACCTGTTTATTCGCAAATAGCGATAATAATTAAAATGTGTATAAAAATGTAAATTACTGTACTGTAAATTATGCTTAAAAATACATAGTTTTGAATAAAATTAAATATTATAGTTAAAAAAAGTTTGTCTTGTATCAATTTTTTTCAAATTTGAAATTTTTTATTAGTCATATTTTATTTTCTTAATTTTTTTTTTTGCGTGAATTTTAAAGTAATTTTACATTGGTGCTTTGCTTTTATGCAATTTTTGAAAAATCAGTCCATATCCCTTCTTTTTCAAGGTAAGTTACTTCTATTTTTGTGTGATTTCTTTTGCGTGTGTTTTTTGAGGAACCTATCTATTGCATAAAATGAGACCCAGATGTATATAAAATAATCTTATACAAAAGATTATAATTTTTTTTTATAAAATTCATTTTTCATATATAAAAATATTACATTACATTAGTAATTAAAGAGAATTTGACCCCAGACTTTCAAATTCCCTACAGTCATCTACTCTATCCAATATAACTCATACCCATAACCATATACATGTGAAAAAGATAAATAATCTCCAATATATGTATTTCATGCTGAACCAGCAAAACTCATCAGTTGGTCTGGATCATCATCTCCCACACATATCTATAATCAGTACTTGATTTATACATATATTGTAAATCATTGATCTTTTTCACATGTATGTGATCATGTGTATTGGTTATATTGAATAGAATGGATAATTATAGGGAGATTAAAAGTCTGGGTTCAAATTCCCTTTAATTACATCCAGGTTAAGCACAGTATATACATTACACTTGTATTTCAATATTATATTTGTAAATAAAAGATATCTTTTAAATATTCAGGTCTGTGCACGATATATATATATATTATAACAGTCACTATAATCCAAGTTTAACAAAATATTTAAAAATGAATTTAAAATTAAAATTTAACTGAACCAATTTATATGTACATATAAATTCGAGAACTGACAAAATGTCTCAATATATATATATAAAAAGACTGGAATAAAATATTAATGTAGAAATCTTTGACCTTTTATTTATAAAGAATATATATATAAGTAATTGAAGACCAAAAATTTTAGACAATTGGGAAAATGAAATTGTAGTGGGTAAAAGATAACATATTAATTATGGCATGAGATTCAAATTTCAAATAGCAATAAAAATTTCTCTAAAATTCAAGATTTTTTTAAAAAGTATCCAATCTAAATATCAAACAATATTTGTATATAAAGGAACATTTGTTATTAAAAATAGGGTGCTGAATCGCTTATTCTTTATATTAATTTAAGTACTGAAGATAGTACTGTGCAGCTTAGCATTGCAGGACTCGGAAAAAAAAAGTTTATTCCCACATGAAAAAAAAATTTTTTTTAGTAATACTTTTGTGCAAACCGGCTATTTTATTGTTTAAAGGTCACATGACCATCAAGCAATTGATAATATATATATTCTACTGTTTGTGCAGATAAATGAAATGAAATTTTTTCCAGATATAAATAATTATATGCAAAGTTGTAAAATGTTAGCTGTATATTTCTTTTCAAACTAAAATTTAATTAAGGCAATTTCAAGAAGTAAAATATTAATTACCTGTCGTAAAAGTATGTTTTCTAAATTTCTATTATGAAAAATTTTAATGCAAATTTGGGTAATATAAAATTAATTATAAGTTATATATTATTATAAAGAAAATGAAATTTTGCTCGTGGGGATTTAAAAATATAACTTAAATTATTAACATAACTATCATTTGTAAGTTTTTCTATTAAAATATATGAGCATTTAATATCATTAAAACATCTTGATGGAAATGAAAGCAGAGTCTTCCTTATTTATAAATTATGACATTTTATCAATTTACAAAAGCTAATAGTAATTAAATTTTCTTTGTTTTTTTGCTTTTATATTATTACGTTATCACATACATTAACTTATTCCAACGATTATTTTAATAACGTGCATATTATATATAGATATCTTAATACAATAAAGTAAAATAAAATTTCAGCGCGACCGAAGAAATGATATTATCCCCCCTCCCAATGTTTGTAAATAATACATATAAATCAAAATATATGCTTTTCAATTAGTTCCATTCTTAATTATTAATCTGCCGGAAAAAAATTCTAAAAAATTGTGGAAATATTATACAATTGTCAAGATGATGCACACTCATATTAAAGAGTTGTAAAGATTTTTTTTCTCTCATTGAGTTCGAGCACCTGCGATTTTTTGAAAATATTAATTATTTAAGCTGTAACAACTCTCTCCATACAATAGTGCCAGCTAATGCTAAAAGGTTGTATACATCAAAATCCTTGTATTCATCCAATATACTTAGATTAGTTTCTAGCTTACGCTTTCATCAGTAAAGAGCTTTGGGTCTGATAGCACTGACCTAGATCTTTGAATTTAAAAACTAATCTGAGGATATTGGATAAATAGACATTAGATCAAGATTTTGATGCACGAATCTTTTAGCCCCCATTTATTACTATAGCTATACTAGGTGGCACTATTGTGATTGTACAGAAAGTGGATTCTTGGTTTTTATATTGGGTTTGAGAAAGATAAGGAGGATCTAGGTATAAAGGTCATAAAATGAACAAAGATGATATTGTGGAGATGGGAAAGAGCAGGATAGAGAAGAATATGGGCAAAATTTAGAATGGGGAATGGAAAGGGAAGGTGACATGGTTAATAGGTTTCTCTGAGGATTGTGACTGAGAGATTCCTGACTTCAATAAAGGAGAAGCCATAACACATTGCATTGCTATTGATTTAACAGATTAAAAAGTATAAGAAATGGTGATAATGCAATGTTTTAGTATAAATTATTAAGTCAAATATTTTATAAATTACTTTCAAGCAAAATATTTTATAATTTTTTTTAAATTAGAAAATGGAAAAATCATCAGCAACTTAAAAATATTAGATCTAAAAAATCAAGTTTTGGTTTTTGTTTATAATCACTTAAAGTTAATATCTCAATGTAATATATACAATATTACCACACTCTCTTTTAACATCAGTTTTCATTTCAAATTTGTCAGATTTTTATTGACTGAATCACAATAGACAAACAGCTAATTTTAAATCTTATTACAAACCTTTTTAATTAACTGAGTCAAATATCTAGTTTAATTAATTAAAAGTTACTAAAATTTTTGTGTGTTTATTTGGCTAAAAAATCCAGGTCTATAGTTTTTACTTAATTTTTTTAAAATCACAGTGTATGGTTAACAGTTTATTTGAAAGAAATCTTGAAATTATATTTGACATATTTTATAATAACTATTATTACTACATTTAATTTCATAAATTGTAAGAAAAGTATTTATAAGATCAAGTGTTGCATCTCCATGGAACTATATATTTTAAGAAAAATAAAAAAGGTTTTACTAAACATATTTCAACCACATTTTAAAACTTCAGAGATTTAGAACTATTACTTTTTCATAAAAAGTTTTATCTTACTAATAGAGATATTTCTATCCAAATCTAAATCTAGCAGTGGAATAGATATACCATTAAGTCCAAATTTTTGTGAGGTTAAGAAATAAATTAATTAATAAAATTTTGATATCATTCTTTTAAATATAAATGTTAATTTCAGAGTCAAAAAATAAAAAAATAAATAAATATAGATCTAAAACATATAATAAATGTATTTCTTCAAGTTTTAATCCCATTATCATTCTTTAATTTTCTTCTCTGTTAATAAACTTTTCTTTAAATATCTATATTACTTATGCAATTCTATATTTACTTTATTTTTGGTCACACAAAGACGGCCTCATAATGATTAATAGTAATAATAAAATCAACAGGAAAACAATAAAAACATATATTTTAAATATATCCAAGAAGATATTATTCTTGATGAAGATTTTGTCTCAGAAACATGACCAACTTCTAAATCAAAGTTATCAGGTCTAAAATTTAAAATCAAAACTTAAGAATAGGAGTTTCTGAAGAACAATTTAAAATTCTTTTAAGTGAATTTGAAGAATAAACTATTTTTTAATGAAGTATTATTTTAAATTTGGAGCATGTAAACATATCATCTGGCAAATAATATGCTTTTTTAAAAAAATCTTTCTTTATTTTAATTATTAGCTATAATATAGTCTACACAATATTATTATTTTGTGGCTACATTCCTTTATATTAATATTTATACATAAATAAAATACTTGATTTACAAATGTCAAAATTTCTGCACTCATATCTTTGATATCATTTACATGTCAAAAGTTCATTAATAAGATACAACAACTTTAAACAATAGTAACTGATCTGACAATAGCTGTATTAAAGTCCTCGCTTTCAAAATTAACTACTTATTCATGCAATAACATTATTTAAGAAAAGAAGTAATATATTTTTTATGAATCTAATATTGAAATATATGAAATGGAAAAAAATGGAATTGGTTATTTCTGCTCTTTAATGCATTTAAATATTTCAAGAACAAAAGATAATTATATGGATTTTATGGGAAGTTTAAAACACATGCAAACGTTTTAGAATTGCCATTTCCAAAATGTATAACTATCAATCTTTTTAATAATACAGTTCTAATTTGAAAAACAAGTTTCACTGAGAGAACTTACATCAATCTGAAAATGTGATGAAAGATCTGAGGAAGGCTGCTAGGAACAGTCAAAACTGTAAAGCATAAATAAATATATTTTGCTTTAAAGTGTAAAAAGAGTGAAATGTTCTTATCATATGTTATAAAAAAAGTTTTATATGAAATGTAGCTATATTTATTAAATAGTGAAGTTCTTATATATATTTCTGCCATTACATTATATTTTTTCAATAGTTATTGTTACTTATTTTACAACTATTTTTATTATTTAAATGAGTAATTTATTACACACAGTCATTTAATCATATTTTAAAAGTCAGACTATTTAATGGTTTCTTCTACATTTGTGGTGTAATGGCATTAGAATTTTAAATATAATTGTTCAAGAACAGATCATTTGTTATGTAAATTATTCATTCCTAAATTCAGTTAAATGATGACTTATTGCTTATTTTACGTTTTATACAAAACACAATGAAAGCCTTCGAAATATGATTTTACAAAATATAGTTTTATTGTTACAGTTAAAACAAAAGTGACTAATAAAATAGGAAGCTCTTGATATTGAGATTCTTTGTTACTCCATATGACCAAAGATATTAAATGGAAAAACAGAAGAGGGAATAAAATAAAGAGAACAAAAATATTTATATCAGAAACAGTAATTAATCTTTTATGATTCAGGATCATAAAAAGCAGAGATACTCTCAATCAGACTCTGCTATTTGAATACCAACAATGAAATCTTATATCTGAAGCATTCAATTATCTGATATGTATGAACTGTACTAATAGCAGCAACATCCACAATACATACATATTCACACATACAAATTCGTACATATATAGATATAAATGTTATGAGAAGCAAAATTCAAAAAATATTAATAATATGTGAATAATTATTTCAATAATTTATCTGGTTATCAGATTAGCTAAACATAAATTGCAAAAAGTGCATCTGATTTTATATGTGATGCCATATCCTCTGTTTCAATATCCAGTGATTCTTGTGAGAATAATTCCAAAAAAGTATAATTAAAAATAAAAAAATGACATTACTAAAAAGCAATTTTTAAAATTATATTATCGCTTTTATATATATCTTTGAACGATTATTTAAAACTTTTACAGATTTCATTTTTAAACTTCTCTTTTATTCATTCAAAAGACAGAAAAAATAAAGCATTATAAAAGGGGTTGTGGGTATTGCGCAGTTTTCTTTTGATTCTCAGTAAAAATCTATGGGTAGAGTTTTGCTGTCTACCTTGGAGATATTACAAAATACTAGCTGGGTCACATCCATAATAAACAAATAACAACACAAGTCAAACTTATGAGAATTTATTTACTCATAATAAATAATATATATATATATGTTAAAAACGAAGATTTGCACGGGTTAAATATATAAAATACATATTTTGTGGGTTCATTCATGTTAAAAACTTTTAATATAAATATACTGACGTTTCAACTTGGTCACACAAGTCATCCACAGAGTTATAAAAGGTAGAAAGATGGTTGTAGAGGCGCTACAATCACTGATTTGAATAAAACGTTAAAATTCCACCAATAGCAAAAATGTTAAATTTAGGAATGTTTTTTAAAAAAATCTTTCCAAATAGGAGGAAGTTTGCAAGTATCATCTCGCTTACTGGAAAGATTTTTTTAAAAAACATTCCTAAATTTAACATTTTTGCTATTGGTGGAATTTTAACGTTTTATTCAAATCAGTGATTGTAGCGCCCCTACAACAGTCTTTCTACCTTTTATAACTCTGTGGATGACTTGTGTGACCAAGTCGAAATGTCAGTATATTTATATTAAAAGTTTTTAACATGGATGAACCCGCAAAATATGTATTTTAAAGGAATAAAAGTAGAGGGTAGTTTTTGGAGAAAATAAGTTCTATTGTAGAATCGTCTTCAATAAATGTGTAAATAATTCTATACTCACACTCTTTATAACAATTCATTTCTTTGAATCATTTTAACAGAATTTCCTACATGCACACTTAGTGAACTAGATAATCTGTCATTTTATATCAGTGTGACTTCTGAAAAATTAAAAAAATTAGCATATATTAAGAAAGTCCAGTGTATTAAGAATATATAAATTTTCTAGAATGAATTGAGATAATTTATTCATATGTGTGCAGTGGTAATTACTATAAATAATATATCTCTAGGTTTACAACTAAATAAATATATATTATAATGGAATCCTTATATAAAATTTTATAATATTTTTAAAAAAATTTGTTTTGTTGTGTCTATTTTCAATTCCAACATAGATTTGTTTTATTTAAAAATCAATAAAATAGGTTTAAAGTGTTTACACTTAAAGATAAATTAATTAGTAAAATAAGTTATGAAATAGCTAGAGGATCATGATCATAAATTAAGGTATTAATTATTTTAATTGTAATATTTATTTGTAGTTAATAAATATTTATGTTGTATGTTGGGCGTTATTTTATTACAGTGTAATAATTTATAATAAAATTTATATAAGAAATTATTTAAGATATTAAAAAAAAGTAAAACAAACATTTATTTAAATGCCTGATAATTCTAAATTGTCACATGGTGTGAGTGTAAATGTCCAGATGAGGACAATAAGACTAGAAAGTATTCTAAAAATGTCATAGTAATGCTAACATAAGTGCAGAATTCTAAGGGGATATTTACTACCTTAAAAGAAAAATTATTCACTTCAAAATCTTGTTTGCCTATAATTTCAAAATTATCAAATTGTTAAATTTAAAAAAAAAGTCTTACTAGCAAAATCAATAAAGTAGAGAGTGAGTATTGTTTGACCCTTTCTAAAATATTGTCACTTTCTTTGTCAAAATTCTATTAATATTCAGTGGGAATAGAAGTCATCCCAGTAATATTTACATCATGTAAATAAGATTTTAAAAATAAAATTGGTCAACCTATGAAAATAATAGAAATCTACTACTATTAGAACAAATCTTTGGAGGATAACTGTTGACAACTATGAGTATAAATATTTTCAAAAACTGTTCTATGTCCATTTAGCTATATCAAGAACAATAGGCTATTTATTCAGAGGTTTAAAAGTCACCTTAATGAAACACTTAGTTGCTCTTAAGATTGTTCTTCTGAATTTCTTATTAGTTCAGGGAGGATCAGAACAAAATAATTATTTGTAAAAACTTTTAAACGTAGAATTTTCTAATTAATTTTTTTTAATAAAAAATTTTTAAATGTATATTTTTTGATATTGCCATGCTATGCTTTCTTTTCTTATCTTTAGCATTCTCAAAGAACATTTTATGCATACCAGGTAAATTACATATTTTTTTGAACTGAAATATATACATATATGTGCATGTACACTACTATGTATTATGTGAATGAGAGCTATTGGGAAGCTCATTATATATATATATATATATATATATATATATATATATATATATATATATATATATATATATATATATATATATATATATATATATATATTGTAATTGTTCAGATTGACTGTAAGTCAAAGTATTAAAAAAAAGAAATAAAGAAGTTTATTGATCTTGTTTGGTTTTCTTTTTACTTGATCTATGGATAATGGAGATCTTGAAATACAAAGTTAACATGATAACCATGGCAACCTAATGTTTTAAATAATATTGTTTGCTGTTAATTCTAGCTTCAAAATCCTAAATCTGTTGTAATCAATCTCAGAAAAAAATATAAACAGATAAATAAATAAAAAGATTTTAGAAATAGTTAAATGTATCATGAAAGATTACTTGACTAAAATCAACATTGTTATTAAGTATTACACATTTCAATTTCTGTTATTGCAATCATTATAGCAACATCTATTACAAAATTAAATATTCTTATGTTTCACATAAATTTTTTTATAAATTAATTTGAGAAAAATTATTATTATTAAAAAAACATATGTGAAAATATATCTATTGGAATGTATCAAAACTGTAATATAAATTCTTTATTTTGAATTAAAATGAAATAAAAAATCATATTGAACTTAGATTTCATTTCAATGTATCCAATTTTTTTAAAATCTCCCTTTCATTTACAAAAGGGAGGCAAAACTTTCTTGAACAGATCATTCATCATCAAGTTAAATTCGAGTGATTTCCAACAGTTGATATGACAGCAATAACGTCATTTAAGAATATATTATAAATAGAAAAGAGAGACTACAATTTGAATTATCATTTTGTCATTGCATAGCATGGATTGTTTTGCTCAGTCTTCAAAAATTTATTAAATATTATTATTTAAATAGTTAATTCATAAAACCATGGAATAATAAAAGTTTTAACTATCTGCCCATTCAATGGGGCAGCTTGCTGATGAAATTCCAGAGGAAGCAACAAAAATACGAAAGAAGAAAGATCATATTAAAAATGCCATGTAAAGATATTCTGTGTTTAAAAATCCAGAATTATATTCATTTATTTGCGATGGATATAAACACCATTATATTTTATGGATACTGTATTTTAAATCAAGAAAATCTACAAGATCGATCAGTTCAATTTATGTTATAATAAGCAATTTTAAACTCCACTCTCGTAAGTAAAAAAAAAAAAAAAGGAATGAGAAAAAGCTACTATTAAACCTTCATTTAATTTAAAATGGATTGTGTCATTATAGAAATTCTTTTGCACATTACTGCTAGTGAAGAGAAAAATTATAGCAGCCAGTGATGTATAATTTTGCATTTGTTGTTTTGAAAGCTGGATAATTGTTTACTTGAAAGAAAACATTGAAAGTTAAACGCGAAAGGAATTAAATTCGAATTTGAGTGACTTATCATACATGCTTATCTTCTCTATTAAAAAAAAACAAACATCTCTACACTTTAGGATTTAAAACAAAGAATTGGAAGGTACGATGGATCAATGAATAATGAGTGAATATGGATAAAATTTCACTTATATATGGTATGTTTTTTTTATTTTTATGCATAGGTGTATGTATATATTTTTTTAGACAAGGATACATATATAAAATGGGTATGATAGAATTCACGCAATGAAAAGTCGGAGAGGTTCATTTACTTCTTATTTAGGCTTTTATTTAATACAACCTGATGTTTCCAAATATTTCTTTTTTTTTTTTTTTGTATGTTCAAAATTTAACTTGAAAATATCGGATAGAAACGGGTTAAATTATAACAGATATTTTGTTTTAATGTTTGTTTATTATTGCAAAGTTGAATAAATAGAGTTCAATTTTTTTTATTACATTTTTCTTTTATCATTGTATATGATATTCCAAATCTCTCCTTCTTTTCATATAGTACTAATGTCATGCAACATATTTTTAGAGTTCCACACATATTTTATTATTTTTGATTTTAGTTAATTATAAAACATCATTGATGTTCTCTTTCTTTTTTTTTTTTATTACTGTTATTCATTTTTATTTTATAAACCAATAAATTTAGAGTTGATTTTAAATCAAACGAATTGGTTTCATTATTGTTTTTTGAATGCGCAAGATAATTTTGGTACTTTAAATTTGGTCTAAGATTCAAACTCATCTTGATAAGTGAACGAGAATTAGATATATGATATATTTTATATATCATAATTTTTTTGATCCTATTACATATGAAATTTCTATTTACTAATGCATTCAAATATTTATTTATTTAAATCAATATTATTAGTAAAATAATTTCATTGGCTTAGAGTTGATGATCTATTTGCTTATTTTGTCCGGTTATAAAAATCTGTATCGACTGCGTTCTTTAATTAGTCAGAATGACTTATCATAATTACTTTTTAAATTTCTTTGAAGTGGAAATCATAAATTTCATTAACTAACTTAACCAAATATTATCTTTGGCTTGGATAACTGTTAATTATTGTTACAAAATCCATTTTATAATCGATTGATTAGAGCAGCGTTTCCCAACCTTTTTTGGCTCGCGTACCACTTGGTAGTACATCACGCTAAATTGTACCACTTCGTAAAAATGATTGTATTTCGTGAAATTTGTTATTGCGAGTGTGTTATATTATTTGCATTATAAATATTATAAGGTGACCATGTATGTATTCACATCACATAATGGGACAAATTACATTGAAACACGACTAACCGTCACGCCTGATTATAAACTCACTGAAATTATAAACTCAATGTAACATATTTATATGTATGTGTTTGTTCAAAGTTTCACTTTTTTTTTTTCAAAATATTTATTAAAGATTACATTATTACATTAAAAATTATTTGGTACATATTTTGTTCAAAGTATTTTCTCATTCCTTCATTTGGTTTTCCCAAATTTGAGTCTGTTTTCTCTTTTTCGGAGCATCTTGCTATTGGTTGGGCCATGGAGAGGATAAATCCAGCATGTCCCAAGTCCTGGTAAAAATAACCTCAGGGGTTACCAGGCTATCTCTTGTTCTTGTTTACTTTATATTGTTCTGCATGAAGTTAATAGGATTAAAATTTTGATGATTAAATACTAGCTTACATCTAGTAATCCACAATAGATGATCAAAAATTAAAGAGAGTCTAATTTCTGGTTATGATCCTTTTCTGATACATTCTTTCAAATTAAATAATTTAGATTGATTTGCCTTGATCCGACTCATTATTTATCTATTATTTTGTCATATTTCGTTTACTAATAAATGGTTTTAATAAAAACACAAAATTATAAAAAAACAATTAATATATTTTTTTATCATAATCAAATATTTTTATAAAATAAATTTAATGAAATCCTTGTGCTTGTTTTGAACAACATAATTTTTTGAAATTTGGTTTAAAACATGCGAGGTATAATATATACCCTTAAGTCTATAACTGCGTTCAATCTGTTTCGATACTTATTTTTTAAAAAAATATATGAAGTAAAAGCTCTTCCTACTAATTTCGTACTAGTAAACGGTAATAATATTTTAAGAGCTTTCTCAGAAAGTTGTTCATATTCTTTAATGTTTAACCGAAAATTAATTAGATTGTGTCATTTGAATTCTACTTGTAAAGTTCTGTTACATGATAATTCTATTAAATTTTCTTTATCCTTTATTGATAATGATGTAGCTTTTTCTAAATTTTCTGCATAGACGGAATTTGAAATACAATTATCATTTGTGTTTTCGGGTTTTGGAAAATATTCCATGAAAGACAATTTTAATTCTGTTAAATGTGCTATTATATTTTCTCGTATATCTTGAGACAGACTAACTTTATTTTCAAACAAAAAAATAAGTAGATTTTCGAATACTTCCGGTTGATTGTTGATTGTTTTTGATACAGTTTCCAAAAATCTAATTTCTTAATCATACTTTCAATTTTATCATTAACATTAAAGATCGTTATCGACTGTACATATTAATAACTTTACCGTATAATATTATTAATTAAAATAATTTTTATGAATTATAGGAAAAAACGTTTCTATGATATTTTTATGATTTAATTTTTTTTATGACCGCCATTATTGATTATTTTTCGTGTACCACCAACCAGCAACTCGCGTACCACCAGTGGTACGCGTACCACAGGTTGGGAAACACTGGATTAGAGATTTAAGTGGATAAATTAAATGGTAATTAGTAAACATTCAATGGAAAATTAGGGCATATTTTATATAATGTGATTGAGTATTGTAAAATGAGAAATTACCTAATATGATTTATTGATAATACATTCTTGCGGGGGTTTTTCATTTTAGAACGTAAATGAAACTATAATTGCGTATCACTCAACTGTAGGATACGAATGAAATGTTTATATTATGTTCAATGTTTTACTAAAATAGGTATAAAGTTGAATAAAGGTTTATTTTGTTTAAACATTTAAAATAGTGTATAAGTTTATAAAATGTTTTTCGAAAATGTACTTATAATTATTTAGAAACGAATCTATTTAAATAGAATATCATGAATTATTTAAGTGAAATTTGAATTACTAGAAATAATATTAAATTAACAAAGTATGTCGAATATAGTTTTATTGAATTGTCAATTGAGTAAATATCTCAAGCACACATCATTGTTTAGGGAAATGATATACGATTTTACTTCTTATTACAGTTTACTTTGTAAGTGTTATAGATTTGTTGATGTTTGGAGAGATGACCTAGTTGGCTTTATTTCGTGTTAAACATTATCTGGATAAGTTAGACTTTAATATAGAATGTTAGTAGTATTTTAGTGTAATGTAGTGGACAATTTAAATAATCGTCTGTGGGAAATACTGTTATGGGCTAATATGACCAACGCCTGAGTTAGATAATTGTACACAGGTTATTACAGAGGACTATTTATTAATGCATATTTTGCTTAGTGATAAAGAATATCAGCCTTGAGACCATTTCTTTGTGACAGATGTTGATTAAGCAAATGTAGAGAGATAGTGAAATCAAAATCCATTATTATTGTGACAAAGTAGCTACCCTATGCTACCCAATGATGATCGTGCACAAGTGATAATTATTATAAAATGCCAAATCAACTTTAGGGCTTTTATAAAATGACATTCCATATTTATGCTTAATCTAGATTGTTATGGATGACGTTTCAATTCTTAGGTATAGTAAGATTTTTTTAAAATTATTATCTCATATTATTGTCTATAGTTCATTACAAAATGGCGACGTGGAATATTTAAAAAATATTATTTTAACATTTTAAACATTTAAATATGTTTCCAGGCTAAGTTGAATTTGTTTGATATTGCTACATCAGTAAAGTTTATAAGTATTATTAATGAAGGTAGCGTCATTTTAAATTTAAGCCTTTTTAGCATGTATATTTAAAGGGAGGTTCTTTCTTTATTTTAGTGAGTGTTAGGATACATAATTAATGAATTTATTCTCATCTAGTTTGTAAAATATATACATGAATTTTATAATCTTTTATCTTGAGCCGTAACTTATAAAAAAATAATTATAAGTTAGCTTAAATTCGTCTTTTGATACGAACCTTTAAAAGTGCATCAGTATGTGAATAATTGAAACGGTTTGACGTAGATATTAATATTTTAGTTAATCAACTGTCCAACAAGCATGTATATATAATGATAATTTCTCTAGCACAACATTTAATAAATTTATATAGGTAATAATGATAACCTCTGTGTAGTTTTCTCTTTCCAGATGTATAGCAGAAATTTAGGAAACTGATTCATCTCGGTATTTCATTTATTATAAACTACCATAGTCAATTGTAAATAACACATGAATTCTCAAACTTAATAAATTATCATCTGTTAACTCAAATCTTAAGTGTAAATAAAGATCTATATAATTTTTATTAAATCAATCTTGTATTATTATTATATTTTCATTATCACAATAATAAACTCTGGTCTCATGATATGCTTATAAGGATAATGTAATATATTTATCTTTGAGATTGAAGAATATTTAACTATTTTAAGTAGGTTTGGAATTAATAAGATATTCCTTTGATTCCGGAATATATATATATCTTAAGCTCATCCTGGTACATTCACATATCATATATATATGTCTGTATATAAACAATCTATAGATATATAAAATAATTAGTTAATTTTAATTTTCTTAATACTCACCATTGCATAAATTATCACTGAACATGGAAAATATGTTCAATAAATATTTATTGTTTTTACCTCTACGTACTGTTATAATATGTATACTCATATCCGCACATACTTCATTATATTATTACAAAGAGTTCGTTTTCCTTTCTTTATGCTAATTTTAATACTCGATCTAAAATTTTTTTTTTTTTTTTGCAGTATTAGACCATTGTATTTAAAGCATTTCATTACATGCCTATTTATAAAAATTCTGAATTATAGTAAGAAAAGAGATTATATAGAATTGTTTATTTATAGAATTGTTTATTGAATATTTAATTCATCTATTATAAAATAGTATACATTTTTATTTATTTTTGCTTTAAAATAAAATATATTGCTATTTATATAAATGCATACTCTCTATGTTTATACATAACTTTAAATGCTTTTACTACATATATAACAATATCTAATAATGTTAATTAAACTTATGTACTATCTATAGAGTTGTTGATTTTTAAAAGTTTTCAAATGACAATGTTTAATGGAAAAAATCAAACAACTTCTGATGAATATTTAGTTGGCAACTGTCCAAACATAGCAATACCATGTTCCCTTTAAATACAATTATGACATTCAATATCATCATCATCATCAGCCATTATCAATCCACTACAGGATGAAGGTCTCTCCAAGTTCAAACTATCTTCTCTGATCTTTAGTTTCTCTTCTCCACATCACCCCTGCACACTTTCTTATTTCCCATCCATCTCACATGTGGTCTCTTCCTGAGTCTTTTACAATCTCTTGGAATCCAGTTTAAGATTTCAATTGTCCATATATTATCATCTCATCTAGCAATATGTCCAGTCCAACTCCACTTCAGTCTTTAAACTTTTTCAATGAGGTCAATAACACCTGTTTGTTCTCTTACCCATATATTGCATTTTTGATCTCTTCTTGTTACTCCCAACATGCATCTCTCCATACTCCTTTAGTGGTCTGAAGTCTCTGCATTGCTCTTCTATTAAGTGTCCAAGTCTCAGATCCATAGGTAAGAACTGATAAAACACATTTATTAAAAAACTTCCTTTTCAAACACATTAGTATCAAATTATTTCTACTATAAGCACTCCAGCAAAGTTTAATTCTATGATTAATTTCATTCATTATATTTCTATCTGTATTAATAATCTGACTAAGATATTTGTAGCTGTTAACTTCTTCTAACTCATCATAATCAATCTTTATTTTCATATTTTAAGAAAATCCATTAAACATTACTTAACATTCATCTTTAGTCCTACTTTTCTACTTTCATCTGATAACTTCTGCAACATTTCCTGCAGCTCTAAAGCATTATATGCAAAAAACAACTACATCATCTGCAAAATCTAAATATACTCCAGATATAATATTTATGTAAATGTCCTTTTTTTCATTAATTGTATTAATTCTAAGAAAAATGTAATCTCACTATTTTTTTTTTTAAATTTTACTTTAAATTTTTAATGACCATTGAACGTTAAATGCTTAAGGATCAAACAAGTTTTTTCTTAAATTTTCTGCAACTAATAATTATATTCCTTTTCTTTTTTTCGTTTTGCCAATATTGAATAAAAAATTGATTGTAAAATTCTTTGGTAACAAATTACTGTTTTTTCGTTCCTTAGAATTTGCATTTAAATGGAAGCTACTTAGCTTATCTAAATAACTATTGTTTTTTATTATTACCGTTGCATTTTTTATAAAGTAGATTTCAGTACTGTTTTGAATAGGCTTACAAAAAAAATTCTTTGAAGTTTTTTTTAAATTTATTTTTTTAAATATTAGAGATTTTTTTTTAGTGCTTTGCTTTAAATTTCTTTTTTTTTAAAAAAAACTAATCTTTAATTTATACATTAAACATAAAAATGTTTAAATTAAAGAAAATCTATATTAATTTACTTTCTATTAAAAATTTTAGTACTGAACTAATAAAATACAATTTATAAAGATAAACTCTTACACTAATATTTTTAAATAGAAATAGATTTAAATATTTATAATGAATGAAAATTATATCCATAAAAATATTAATATATCTAAAAAAAAAGATTAAAAACGAACATAATCAATTATAAAACAAACTTACACATGAACATATATTTTTAACTATTTCTAATACACTGTAAAAATGAAAGCATATCCAAACTTAATTCAGTTTCTTTAATCCACAACTTTTCTACCTTACATTACTCCAAAAAACTTCATTTTATTCATTTGATGTGTAGTATTTTCTAGAATCTTACAGTTTTTTAAGATTCAGTTTAAGATTTTAATTGGTTCTTTGCTGTCATTTCTTTTGTACCAATATGTCTATCTCAACTCTATTTTAGCTTTTTAAATCTCCCCATTTAATTTCAATATAAATCTTCTGCACTTCATTCTCAGATCTTCAAACTGTGCATTGATAATTATTATGTGCTCAAAGTTTAAAAACAATAATAAGATGATCTGTTAATGCAAATTTATTAAAAGATTTTTTTTTCAATTTTCTTCTATAGCAATAATTAAATATGGTAATAATAAACTTTATGAGTATCACATGGAAAAATATTAATAACATCTAATTTAAAATGAACAATTACCCTATTTGTCAGATTTGCTGTTTTTATAAGACCTGGAAAAAGCAAATGAAAATGAATTTATTTTTTATTAGGAAAATAGATTTGACACAAGCAATAGTTAAGGTTAACTTATGGTAATGATATGTTGTGGTTAGTAAAGAGATGTTATTACTCAGAAAAAGTACAAAGAGAATTAGAAAGACATGCATTAGATGCAGATGTATGATTGGAAAAGGAGGAAATTCAAGGAGAAATGGGATGGTCAAGTTTTTATATAAGAGATAAAAAAAAGTAAAATGAAAATGTTTTGTAGATTACAATTTAGGGATAATAAGAGAATAGCCAAAATAGTATTTAATTGGATCATGAGTAAAGGACAGGTAACATTATGAGTCTGAAAGGATAGTATGGCATGAAGAAGATTTGAATAAAGACTCTATGTCAATATACTTATACAAAAAGTGGAATGATTGTGTTAGGAGAATTGTTGAGTGTTATAGTGGCAATGAATGAGATAGAAGAATAGATGCATTATTAAAAATTAGGGAGTTGGAGAGATAGAGAACTAGTATGGAGAGTAAAAAGAGTTTAAATATATTTAGAAATAAACAGAATATTGGGTGCAAGTTAATTTAAAATAATAGCAAGGAAAGTAGTTTACTGTTTAAGACTCAAATAGGATCATTAGCAAAAAAGGAATATGGAGAAATGTGGGTGATTTATTTTGCAAGTTATGTAAGAAAGACATAGAAAATATTAGTAATCTGTTTTGAATGAAAATGCTTACAAGCAGAAAAGGTATGCCAAGCATTGATGGCCAAGTGGTCAGCACAGCTACTTTACAAGCAGTTGTCATGGGTTCACTTCTGGCTGATGCTCTGACACATGGAAAAAAAAGTAGAAAAAGTACAAGAAATGAAGTTATGGGAGAATAAATATAAACAAAGTGATTATACAGAAAGTGGATTCTTGATTTTTATGCTGGCTTTGGAAAAAGATAAGGAAGATTTAGATGTAAAGGTCATAGAATGGACAAAGACAATGTTATGGAAATGGAATAGAACAGAATAGAAAAGAATATGGAAAAACTTAGGGTAGTGAATGTAAAAAAAAGGTAAATTAGCTAACAGATCTCTCTGGACATAGTGGCTGAGAGATTCCTGACTCCGAGAAAGAAGCCATAGTGCATCACATCAAACATTTTATTCAAATAAATAAATTACAATATTTCAAATTTCTGTCAGATATTTATTTTCACATTCTAAATTGCCTTTTAATAAATAATTTATTACTTAAATATATTTTCACATATATTTTCACGTAACAATTAAATCACTCTTTGTTAAATAAAAATCTAAATTGATTAATTTTTATTACATTTAATTATATAAGCATCTACGCACATGCACACAACATATAAAATATAATTACTGTTGATTTTACATATGATTAAAATGTAATGTTGTATTTATAATCCTAATATCTATTTCTTATTTTTGAATTATTAATTTTAGGTGTGTAGCATTTCTTTGACTTATAGGATCAACAACTTTATTTCTTAATAAAAATAATGAAAAACATACATATTTTCTCTTTATAAAATTAATAGAAGTCTGAATCAGCTTATAAAGCTATTCAAAAATACTTTATAATTAGTATATTTTTCATAAACATTAATATGAGAGATTATTTGAATATAACAACAACTATATTTTATACTCTTTATTCCAAATGAAAGTAATAAATACATTTGCTTAATTATAAAAACTTAAATATATATATATATATATATATATATATTTAAGTTCACACAAGTGTATATATATATATATATATATATATATATATATATATATATACACTTGTGTGAATATCAAGAAATTTTCTGCATTGCCATATAATTTCACAATTGAGTCAAATGCTTTTATAGCATCAATAAAATCATATTTTTGATATTATCATTTTTTGTTGTATTTTTTTGGAAAAGAGAAAAAAGTTCATATTTATCTGGTAAGTAATGATCCATGACTCAAAAAACAATCTGTAAAATTTCTGAAAATATTTTTCCTATAATATTTCATAAATAATTAATGCAGTTTTTCTATCTTTTTTACTTTTAAAAACTGAAATAATACAAACCTTCTTAACATCAGATCAGACAACTTCTTTGGTCGTATTCTTTTTAAAAAAGAATTAATAAATTTTGAAGCTGGCATATCTTCATTGTATTTTAAAACTTCTTGAAAGATTTCATCAGGATTTACACCCTTTTAACTTCACTGAACTATATATCATTTCCCAAACCTAAATGAGTTAATAGAATGGTTATATCATTAAAAGC
The DNA here is from genome assembly GCA_028023455.1 of Epiperipatus broadwayi. Taxonomy (NCBI): domain Eukaryota; kingdom Metazoa; phylum Onychophora; class Udeonychophora; order Euonychophora; family Peripatidae; genus Epiperipatus; species Epiperipatus broadwayi. Next base: position 14,975,504 of record JAQFVV010006209.1, read on the forward strand.
TCTTATCTCAGTACTTGTATTATGATTAAAAAGGTGATCAATATATTCCCCCTTGAAAAAGTCATTATAAAAGTGCCATCCATAAATTTATTGGGCTATGACAATGATCTTTAACTTAAATATACTTTTTTTTGCCCAGTTTATTGTCTAGAAGTGAGACATGGTTACCCTAAAGACATAATTTAAAAGCAATGAATTTTATTTTAAAATATTCCTGAATATGCTGAAAATATATGTTTTTTTTCTATATTTTCTTGATGTGATGATATTGAATGTATACCTTTATGGTAATATATTCATTGGATTGATGAATCTGAAACAATCTCATTATCAAGGAATTACAAAAATCTATCCTGTTGTGATGTTGAGCATGATTTTTGAAAGAGAGACATAATCCATGTACATGATAACATTATTTCAAATAGGCTTTAAATAGATGTAGTATTGATTATTTCCATTGTAAATATAATACAGCAAAGAGCTGCAATTTATATAAAATGTTAATAGTTTTTTTGGGAAAAAGTTTATTGCTATAAAGTTTAAATATAGAATTTATCATCATCAACCATTATCAATCCACTGTAGGATGAAGGTCTTTCCAAGTTCAATCCAACTTTTCTGATCTTTAGCTTCTCTTTTCCACATCACCCCTCCACACTTTCTTATTTCATTCATCCATCTCACATGTGGTCTCTTTCTGGGTCTTTTACAATCTCTTGTAATTCAGTTTAAGATTTCAGTTGTCCATCTATTATCATCTTTTCTAGCAATATGTCCAGCCCAACTCCACTTTAGTCTTTTAATTTTTTCAATGAGGTCACTAACATCTGTTTGTTTTCTTACTCATATATTGCATTTTGATCTCTTCTTGTAACTCCTAATAAGCATTTCTCCATACTTCTTTGAGTGGTAGGATACAATAAAAAAAAAAAAACTAAAAAATTAGTGATATTAATTTCATTTCAGTTATTATTATTATTATTGTTGTTGTTGTTATCATCATCATTGTTGTTATTATTATTATTATTGTTATTATTACTATTATTATTACTATTACTACTATTACTATTACTACTACTACTACTACTACTACTACTACTATTACTACTACTACTATTATTATTATTATTATTCAACAATAATCTTTATTAAGCCTTTAGGTTGCATAGCATTACATAAACTTGATTGTAAGAATTACAGATGCAATCATGTTGTATAGGTTTTTATATGGATTAATTTTAAGGATTACAATAATCAAGTTTCAAAGTATATATTTTTTATAAATGCTGCTACTAGTTTTGTATACAGAAATGGATATTAAATTTAATCATTAAAGTCTTAAAAAAGAGTTCAATGTAAAATTCAACTTCTAAGATTATAAAATCTGGCATTATATTGAAAGTTATTTACAATCACTAAATCGTGATTATTGTTTTTTAGTTGTTAATCTTGGCATTATTATTATTATTATTATTATTATTATTATTATTATTATTATTATTATTATTATTATTATTATTATTATTATTATTATTATTGTTGTTGTTGTTGTTGTTATTATTATTATTATTATTATTATTATTATTATTATTATTATTATTATTATTATTATTATTATTATTATTATTATTATTATTATTATTATTATTATTATGTTTCTTTTTTGAGTTTCATATGAACACATAAGGTCTTATATACAGGATAATACATTATATTACACATGCAATAAGGATTTACAATCTTGCATGTGGTAGAGAAAAAATCATGACTTACAGTAAATGAAAAAAAAAAGATCATTATGGAACATGATAAATGTGTCAAATTAGATTTATCTAGAATTTTTAAATGGGATCTTGAGGAAAATACATAGAACCACATGATAATATGAGAGAAAACATATATTGGGTTGACATTAGATTAATATATGATTGTATATAAATTGGGCCTATTTGGTGGGAAGGATTATAGTTTTCGTGACTGTCTTATCATTCATGTGTTACATAAGTTGCATGTGAAAAACAAGTTTTTAGATAGAATTTGACACATGAGATTACCTATGCAATGAGTGTTTACAATTTTTTTATGATAAAGAATAAGGTGATTTACAGTATTTGGAAGAATAATAATTGTTGCATAACAAGATACATATTTCAAATTAGGTTTACAAAAATTTTACAAAAATATTATGAGAGAAATATATGAAAGCATATGGTAATATTTGTTAATATATTTAGAGAAGGTGAGTGGAGTTAGTATTTCATTAGTATATAGCTGTACATAAATTGTGCTTATTAGATGGTGAGCACTATAGGTGTCAAGGCTAAGTGTTATTGTTCATGTGCTGGACATTTAAAATTCATTTGAAGTAATTTGATGAAGTGATCTTGTAAACTTTTTTGGATCAGTGGGTTGATTAGGTGTGTGTACTGTGTTACTCTCAAGTGGTGCAGTATTTACTCAAAAGTTTACTCTGGTGTGATGTTGAAATTATAAGTTCATGTGTGATAGGCACTTCAGCTGATTGATGTTTCAGAAAGTGGGTTGGAAATGATATAGAAAACAGTTGGCATCTGTGGATAATATAAAGATGGACTTGAAAAGAAAATGTCTTAAATGATGCAAAATATTCTATGGTATGGCAATAAAAAATTTTGATAAGTTGTTTTCAGCATGCCATGCATCCACATCATAGGGATGAATGTTACAATATTGTGTTTTTAAGTCTAGGTTTTAAATGTTTTCATTGGTTGTCCTGAAACTTCAAATTGGTTTACTCATGAATGGACTTAAACCATGAATCGACTTGAAATATCTTTGCTATTGCTGACATGGAAATTGTTCTTAAGGATTTTGGCATATGTTTTTTCATGAGATAAAGCTGATAAAATGGTAAAGTAGGTATTGGCACTAACCATTTGGTCATGTTGTTGTATATCAACTATTTTGATTGGTTTTAACGATTTAAAAATGTCATTTTTTTAAGAAAAAGCTTTTATAAATTCAAATTTATCTTAGAAAAGATGTGTGGCATAATGAATTGTTAATAATTGGTTCAATATGTATTAAATTTACCTGAAATATTGCAGATTTTGAGTGGTTTTTTAGGGGTCTAAAACCAGAAATTTTTTCTTGTTGCCTAGCAATATTATGGTTTATTGCTACTAATGAAATATTTTTTCTTGCAAATTATTCATTACACACATGGATTTTTTTTTATAATTAGAGTATTACCTAATTAAGTCAAGTCAGTCTTCATGATAATTTGAAATGTATCTTTAGAAAAAATAATACCATGCAAATTCTTAGGATTTGAAACAGGAGCTCTTGGAATCAACATGGTGATAGGACTAAGATTAACTGCTGAACATATTATTAATATTGTTGTTGTTGTCGTCGTCGTCGTCATCATCATTATTATTATTATTATTATTATTATTATTATTATTATTATTATTATTATTATTATTATTATTATTATTATTATTATTATTATTATTATTATTATTATTATTATTATTATTATTATTATTATTATTATTATTGATGTTGTTGTTGTTTTCTTGTTGTTATTTGAAATGAGGATAGTGGTACTGGTTTTAGAATGATTGTTGATGATTGTGCGTCTGTGACTGTTTTAGGAAAAATGTTTAAATATACATGTATAAAATTATTAACTAATAATTATTGCTTTGAATGCAAAGACTTAAGATAAATATTTTGATTTTGGACAGTTATTTTAATTTCATTGCTAAGTTATTATTGAGTATTTCTTCCTAATAAATCAGACGTTTTAAAGCGATTATGAAGAGATAGAGTGGTTTGAATTTTGAAGAAATAAGAAATTCAACTGGAATAATAGGGTTTTTATTGAAAGATAGTTAGAGAAACAGATGTTAATATTTGTTTAATAATATTGAAGTGGCATTTGTTGTTATAAAGTGAATTATTTTATTAGCTATTTTTCAGAGGAAAAATTATAGATTAAAAAAATGTTGCTATGTTAGAAGAAGTAGATAAAGATTGAACTATAACCTAGCGGATGTTTGTCACATTTCTCTTATATATTGTTTAATGTTTATTTATTCATAAACTAAATTATAAATTAATATTTTTTTACTTTTTAAAATGAAAATTCAATAAAAAATATTGGAAAAATACATTTAATGGGACGAAGTGGATCTCTATGCTCACGTATTCATTATAAATATTAATTCATAGTTTCATGATCAAATAATTGTACAACTAGATTTTAAAAATTCAGATTTACTTCTAAATAATTTAATAATTATATTATCAGGAATTATAAAAGCAAACAAACAAAAAATCGGTCTATTATATATGAAATTTTTTAAAATCTTTTTATGTCAGTGTGATTTGAAGAAAATAACTTGGAATTTTTTTTTTAGTACTGTTAAATAATATAATTAACAATTAATATATATTGCATTATATTTTATAAGCAAAAATAAAAGTACTTTACACACAAAATTTATTTATATATTTTTTCTAATAATTTCATATATCATTTTAATAAGACTTATTTAAATTTATACAAAGAAATGTATGAAAAAGCAATTTTTATTAAATGATGCGATAAATGAATCTCACAGTTTTTTTTTTACATCAACGAGCTTCAAAGAAAAAAAAAATTCACTTTCAACTCTTTGGTGTTTAGATAAAGTTTGTTTTCTCAAGCGACATATTGAAATTTGAATTTTTATGAATCTAAAAAAAAAGATGAGTCATATTTTTTTTTAAACAAAATCATTACTAATAGAATTTATCAAAAATAAATCAATCTATTTTTAAAAATCTTGACTATGTTTCATTGATTATAACCCTGAAATATAGATTTATTTATTTATTTTTTACCAAGAAAGTATAATTCAGAAATTAACTTGTTCTGCTATTATAGTTTTGTATTTAGTCAATGTGCATTTTTACAATTTAACTATGAAAAGTACAGAATTGTTAAGTGAAAAAAATAATAAAGAAAACTTTACTCATCTATGTTTCATTTCAAATAGAAAATCAACAAGTGAATCTTGTTAAAATTTATATCAATGTATGCATCATCATAATATTTACTCTCAAAGCATGTCTTGACATTTTATTAAATATAAATCACATTAATATTATATGCCATATTTTAAAAGTAACATTACAATTGCACTACAGATGGAAACATTAACATCGTAAATTCTAAACATCACATGACCGCTATTTCCTATGCTAGCACATTACTGTTATTAAAACAGGCAAAAATCTCCACCTAAGATCTAGGTGCAGTACTCTCAGATCCAAAGCTCCTCACTGATGAAGGTCACAAGCCAGAAACTAGTCTAGGGATAGTGGATGAGTGGCACTAGATTGGTATTTTATGCACAAGCCTTCTGGGATCCATTGATTTCTCTGATTGGCACTGAGTGGCACTACTGTATGAAGAGTTTTGCATGTTTTAATCATAAATTCTACTAAGTGAATAAACTATGTTTGTCTGATGATCATTAACAATTCTTCATTTAGAGATAAAATTTAGATATAGTAGATGTTTGAAAATTTTTAAATCAATAACAAAAGTTTTAATAAATAGAAATTATTTGTACTTTGCAAAAATTAATATTTGATCACATTAAATGAGGCTATATTTTACATCTAGCTTTGATTTGAAATTCACCCTTTTTAAGTTTTATGAAAACAATCATAAATAGCCATTTTACTTTTGCTTTGTGATCTTACCAGGAGACACTTTATAATAGTAAATCTATTTAATAACTTTTCATTTACACTTTGTTTAGTGCAACATATTGTTTCTGCAGTTCATTTTATTTTCTTTCCTTCTAGAATTGACTGTCCAGCAATCTTTATCATATCTATAAAAATAAAATTGATGTAGTAGCAGTGTTTTGTATTTGGTAAAGTGTAAATGAAAAGAATTGTTAATAAATCAATACATAGAGGAATAAAAAAAAGGAATCACATTGACATTAGCAGCATTTGAAAAGATTATTACTTCTGGTAATTTACAAATAGTTTGAAATGTACAAATGCTAAACAAGTAGATTTTCAAATAGAAAACAAACAGCAATTATTTATGAAGTAGTTTAAATTTTAATAGGCAGAAAAAATGGATATTTATATAAAAATTTAATAACAATTGATGTAATAAAAATGATTATAGTTTTAAAAACATTATTATATATCAAAAAAGTTAAATGATATATAAAATATATTTAATTTTTGTTTAAAGCATGATTAACTCCTTGCTATACATTAAATTTTTAAGCATTAGATGGTAATATAATTTTAAATATACCAACAAAACAATAAAGAATTTGCTCACACTAACGATATTTTTATTTCTTTATACTCTATTCCAAAGATATATACTATAAGATTGAGTAACACATAGATAAAGTAAAAAGAATTTCTCTTAAAACTATTAAGTGGAATCACAGAAGTCATATAATGTTTTGTGGGAATATCTTTCGTAGTTCCAGAATGAAAGATACCTGCAACTATTTTAAATATCTGGTAACTAAAATGTCATTAATCTAGTGTTAAATTTATATAATTATTTAAATAGTTGGGTTCAAAATCCAATCTTTTTTTTATTTTAAAGTATTCGTTTGAAAATATAAAAGAAATAAAAGGTAGCTTGTTGATGTTAAATACATTAGGTCTAAAATCATCACTGATGAATATCTGAAACCATAAAGTAGTCTGGAAATTTGTATGATAGAACTACCATTAAGTATCCATTGATTACTCAAGCTCTTAATAGAGGACTCTGGTATAAAAAGAAATGTTTCTAAAAGGACAATTTATTTTAACATTAAGTGGAAAATATAATAACGATCAAGTGTTTATTATTATTATTGCAACATTAACAAATGCCCGTTGCAGTAAATCACTTAATATAAAAAGAACATATTATTGTCTTTATCTGAAAATTCTTTATATATGGATGAATAGTATTAATATATTTAATGTACTAAAATATATTGGAAAATTTACTTTAAATATAGCCTAGTTTGGTTCAATCATAGAGCAGTAGACCCAAGACTGAAAGATTTCTGAATTGATTTTGACAAAATAAAAAAAAAATTCTCAATGTGGTCAGATATTTAAAATTTACATAGCTTAAAATTATTTAAATAATTAAAATATATTCTTATATGAGATTATGCATGTGTACATAATTTGTATATTATGACCATACCTTATTACACTTGATGAATCTCTAATAATTATTGTGATTCTGTTTTAATTGTTTTTATATAGATATATTTATTTTAAGTAATGAAAAATAAATTCTTAACATCATGGGTATTTTTATTGTGTAATTTGTAATCTAACTATAGAGATTTAATGAGCAAAGCAAAGCAAAACTCTCCATACAGTAGTGTAATCTTGTGCCAACAAGAGCAATCAATGGATGCCAGAAGGCTTGTACATAAAATACCTATCTAGTGCCTATTACTCCAATATCCCCATACTAGTTTCTGGCTTGTGGCCATCATCAGTGAGGAGCCTTGGATCTGAGAGCACTGCACCTAGATCTTAGGATCTAATGCAACCCTCCAGCAGCCACCTTTTAACTCTACTTAACTACAAAACTATGAGAATGAAATTGAAACAATTATGTGCTAGTATGAGATAGTGATCATGTGATGTTTAGAGATTTAATGAGCTTACTTACTCACCTGACATTTAAAAATAGATAATATATTATTTTTTACTCATAATATTTATTTAATATAGCATTATAATATGTTATCTGTGGATCAATAGTTCACCGCTGTATTCTCACATGGATCTTTTTATTAATTAATTAATTAAAATTAATCATTAATATTAGGTCATGTACGATTTTCAAGTATTATTAATCTATATTTTAGTGTGGTACAATTTTATTATTATTATTATTTTACATTTATGCATTTTATTTAAACTGTCAATTATATGCCAATCTAACCCAATCACGTGAGCTTATCTTCTAGTACTATAAATCCGATTATTCAAGGGATATTTCTTTAATTTAATTCATTTATTATAAACGCAATCATTTGCTAGGTTTGATACTGATTAAGTAATGCTATATGTTAAATGGCAGATTATTATTATACTGCTATAGTTATTAAAAATTTGATTCACCATTCGTTATAAACACTATTAATAAATTTCCACTTATGATATTTAAAATATTATTGATGACCATTATTGATTTGATTATTATAATGAAATAACACTTTAATTTCCTAATCTTTTTTAAGATTCTTATCTATTTGCATTATTTGCAATACATTCTTTGACAAGAGTTGTAAATATATATTTTTTAGTTTTTAAAAAATCTTTCATCCATGGGAAACCACATGGTGACATTAAAATAAATTATACATTATATATAATATTTAATAGATGTAATTGATAAAATATTTTAAATATGTAAAAATTTCTGCCATATTTTTATTTTACAAAAATCACAATCAGATTTTAATAGACATTAAACAATAAAAATAATAAATTGTAAATACTTTTTTGCATTCAAAAGGTACTTTTCCTTTAAATGCTAATCTGATTTTTATATAGAGACAAAGTATTACAGTAAATATATACATGTTTAAGGAAATAAAATTTTACAACCTTTTCTATTCTCCTTAGATTGTATAATAGATCCTTCCACCGCAGTTGAATGTGATAATTTACTAATTTTTAAAAGATGTAATTGCTGATATATTTTATATTTGTGGAAATTTTTGTTATATATTTATTTTATAAAAATCGCAGACAGATAATTAATAAGACAGTGACAAATGAAAATAATAAACTGTAAACGCTATTTTGCATTCAAACGATCACTGTCTTATTAACATTTGACTGTGATTTTTCTAAGATAAAAATATAACAGAAATTTTTATGTATTTAAATATATATATATTAAATTATATATATATATTCATGTGTCATAGCATAGGCCGGAAGCGAACCCGCTAACCCGGGACAACTGCTTGTAAGGCGGCTGTGCTGATCTCTCGACCACCAACGCTTGACATATTAAATTATATTTGTATATTAAATTATATATAAACTACAGAAATAATTTAAATTTAATGATTATTTTTTCTCAATATATTTCATTATTATACTTCAATTGATCTGATTCCAATAATGTCACTTTAAAAGATAATTTTTTTACTATGTTATTTATTACTATTTTAAACATACATAAACAAAAATATATATAAAAAAATTAACTTATAAGTATCCCAATTTAAACTATGATAATATTTGGTATGAAATGATATCACAAGTAGTTCAGCTGTGAATTATAAAAGTAAATTTTCAAAAATATTTGAGTTGTAATTACTGCGTAGAATACCTGATGTGACTGATTCAGATGAAACTCATCATTGGAGCAATGTTACATTATATCCATTGCTATTTAAAAAAGTTTTGACTCTGTAATAAAATGACTGTACACTTAAAGGTGTATTAAAAATGATGAATACGTCTAAAGAAAATATTTTTATTTTATCTTCTGAAAATCCAACAATAATTATAATAAAAAAACAAAACAAAATACAGCTAGATGCACACGCACATTTTAATGAGAAGTTGAAACAAAGCTCACTAATCACAGTTTTGTTGTGAATTTTGGGAAAAATCACACTAAAATAAGTACAACACACACACATCTATATATATTACAATATTTGTTAACGTAGTATAAAAATTATCAATATATACATAAAAAATCTATTCACATTTAATATAAACATATTCAAAATTAATAATTCTGTTTTTAAATAATATATGAAAGTTTGTTATTATGTATATGTTCATAAACATATACATTAAAATTGGAAAAGGAGTATTTACTTTTATTACAAAGTTTTCTTGTAGAAATTGTGTAGTACTAATACGAAAAAGAATTTTAAATAATTAATCGATTAGTTAAAAAAATATAATTAATCTATAAAAAAATGTCATATCCAATATGATGAATTAACCGATAAGAATCTAATCAAGGGTGTGCCAGAAAACACACTCATAATTTATAAATATTTTAAACTTCAAATGAATTACAAAAATACTTTTAAAATGTTTTTAATTAATTTTTTATTATAAAATAATTTAATTAGAATGTTTGTGCAGAGTTATATAAACATTCTGACAAAACATTTTTTAAAATAACAACAATGACAACGATAAATATAAAAATAGAAATTAGTAAGGAAGTCTTTAAAAAATATATATAGAATTTTTCTTTCGAGTTGCCGAATCATCAAATAACATTGTATTCGGTCTTGTTAAAAAAAAATGTCAATAACTGAAAGATTAATTAATACAATTTGTTTGCCTAAGGGTAATAATTATATTACGGATAATTCCTAAATCGCGTTAATACGTTTGAAAGAATAGCAAAGATTTGCTTCCAGACACAATTAACTTTAATATCAAATAGAAAATTAGTTATTGCACTAAAAAAAAATTATAAAACCATAAATTGTAGATAAACACACATTAATATCGGATTTTTAAAAAAAAAATACAAGTAAAATAAATTGTTAAATATTTTCAGAAGTGTGATATTTATATATAGAATGCTATGATAAACACCAAAAATATAACAATTAATTATGCAATAATAGAAAACTTTAGATATGTAATACTGAAGTTCAGAAGTAATACTAATAAAAATTTTGGAAATTAATGGAAGATACTGTACAAAAAAAATCATTTGGTCAAACCGGATAGATTTATTTATTTTTGGTTGATTTAAAAGTTAAAGGAGTTTTTTTATTTATTTAATTTTATATGTCAAAGCGTTGACCGGGAAGCGGACCCAAGCCAGCTATGGTAACCGCTAGGCCACCAACGCTTGACTTACTTTCTATCTGCAATTAGAACATTTAGCATTTTTTATGTGCTCAAACAGAAGTAAAATTAAAATTCATATTGCTTAGTAATGGGAAACAAATTAGTATTAGGAACTAGGCTAAGTATTTAAAACAATGGAAAACTTTAACAACTGAAAGAATAAAAAATCTGTAATAATAAGTATAAGAAAAATAAAATTGAGAATCTGCCTCGAAAACTGTTAGTTAAAAGAAAACAGTACATCTGCTTCAATGTCTATAATCTTGATTCAAATTAATACCAAATAAAACTATATTTTTTTTCTAATTCTAATCAGACAGAATTTTTTTTTTAGGGAAATCGTCTGCAGTCAAACCATATAATCACGGAATATCAAACAACAAATGAGTATCTAGTTAATGTTTAGATAGAGAGTAAAACAGTGATTGAAAAAACACTCAAACACTTAATTGACCAGTAATGGCTTTCCTTTATTAGCTCTGTGTAAGGTACTGTTGGAGGATGCTTTGCTCTCCAGTGGCCTACTTAAAGATACTTTTACTTACATACTTAAAACTCTTGTAAAATTGATTGTTCCAGTGTGGTTCAAATTTTCTAGCATCATATTATTATAAAAGACAAATTAACTTTTTACGGAAAAAAACAATTGAAAAATGTATAAAATTAAGACCTTAAACACTTGTTAGAGTTTAAATGCACTAAGTATATAATAGTTTTATCAGTTTGGACTGAACAATGAGTTGCAATTGTAAGGATAAAAAGTTGAAATACAGTCAAGAAGAAAGTTATAATGATACTGAAAAATAGTACACTTTAAAAGAATTTTACTATTTTGAGAATTAAAAAAAATTCATCTTTTATATATATATATATATATTTAAACAACAAATGTATTTGCATACAATAAAAAAAACCTAATCATAAAAATACATCAAGAATAAATTAAATAATATAAATATAAATGACATAAAATAAATAATTAATACACATAATTTATATATATTGTAACAGTCCAAATATACAATTCACTCTAAAATCACTCAAGAGCAATATGTGTGTGATCACATTCTCCCATCACACAACAACAATTTCTTCTTTTATAATCTGCTAAGATCAACTAGATACACAAGACTTTTATCCCATTCTAATTAAATTATTTTTTCTACGATAAAAATTTGCAAAATAATTATAAAGTGCTAAAAATTTAATGAAATGTTACAATTTATTTACATATATACATAAAGATAACATACCCACAAGCATAAATTGACTTTCTGGTCAGTTTATAAACAAGTTTACATGTTTAATGGATGATTGATTTAATAAGTAAGTTTAATCATGTGATAATTAAGTCTATGCACAGATGTTATCTATGGTATAATACAATTTAAATGCTTTTAAACAGATATTAAGTAATTCTGAAAAGATATAAACTCGCCTAAACTAACAATCAAAAGCAATTATTATTATAGTTTTAATATCAAAAAAATAATGCTGAAATATAATTATAATGTATTTTCTTAACATAAATGCAATTAAAGGATTTGAACTCAGACTTTCAAGCTTTTTATAGTCATCCACTACAATAAATTTATAAACTATTTAAATAATTGAACTACCATAAATGCTTTCAGGCTGTAATTCAGATAATAATTAAATGCTGTATAAAAAAATGTAAGAGACACCATTGGTGTTACATTATTTATTGATAGATTCATACATGTGAGCTAGAAACATGTGATAGGAGTTTATGTATATTGCATATAAATGGTATCATTCACAACATGTACAAAAACAAGACATATAATATATAGTAGGAATTTCCAATTACCTGATACTCTTGAACTAAATAAAATAATGAATAATAAATTACATAAAAATGAATTTCATATGTAAAAAAAACAATCCAAAATAAAGGTGACAGCATTTTACTTACACCAATATTTCCAATTATCCTTCCTCAAAACTGAAAGTAGTTTTCATAAAACTGTAATTTATTAAAAGGCAATTAAAAAATAATGAATTTCCTTCAGGATTATTTATATTTTTGATGAAATGGAAATGGCTAAACACAATAAAGCATTAAAACCATGGCAACAGAAATTGTGATAATAAACTTAATTTCTTATATAAAATTATCACTGACTAAATTGTGGCAGGATAAAAAGAACAAAACAACAATCCCTTGCCATACCAACTTATAGATAAATTTAATAAACAGTTATTGACTAAAATATTTCATTAGAAAGGAGATAAATAATGGTAATGCTAGAGATTTATAATATTCTTTTAAAGTTCATACCTATTCCTTTCAGCATTAAAAGCTCCCATTCTTTCTTTAAATACTGGTTTACCTTGATGGACTTTATTTGATGAACCATAGCCATAATAGTGTTAGTTTTTAGTCATAAATTCAAAATTCACTAGATATCTTTATTTGAAAATTTATTCTTTGCTTGATGGCTGGTTTCTCCCTGTAGCTTTGGACATTAAGAAGTTTTATGCATATAAAGTGTATAATATTGAACCTAACATTAAAGATGCTTCTCCATTGGTTGACAACTTTTTTTCTGGACTCAGTGATGGACTATGGCTTTTACTCTGCTGACTGGTCAGAGTGAAGCAAATGACAGCCTCTCTACTCCTGCATCACTTTGGAACCAAAATACATGAACAAGACCATTAGCTGAATAATATAAACTGAATGACTTAAAGCACTTAGCAGAAGAAGCAGAATAAAATCAGAAGAATCTGAGGAATAAATCAGTTTCCAATCACTATTTATATCTTTTTGATATTGTTTATCAGCAAAAATAAAATTGATTCATAGTCATTTGAACCCTTCAATCTATTGGTTGTAGATAAAATCTGAACTCCGTTTTAGTCTATAGTTTGATTTTTACAATCATACCATTTACAACTTTTTATTTTTGGAAAGATTAATAAAATAACATCCTAAATTACATTAGATAATTGTCTCCTTACATAATAAACCTGTTTACAAACTTTTTAATTACTTTTTGTAAGAATTTCATTTCCACTTTGTAATTGTTAATAAAAAACACATTTTTTTCCCAACATACTTTAAAATAAATTTATCATTAATCATACCATATACATTTATCTATGCATATTAAGGACATTTATTTTTAAACTGCTTTCAAATTTTTTAAATTGCAGATACATGAAGTGCATATAAATATTACTTCATATCAGTACCATCCACCCTTCCCCTAAAAAAATACAAAAATGATTTTACTTGATTAGTAAAATAACAAACACAAAATTAGTAAAACATATATATAATCTACATATATATAAACTTCCAGTTTATTTAATTTTGTCATTCCTTCCAAGTACCATTTGAAAATTGGTTATTAGCATTTCCATTACTAACTACTCCTATCTGGTGGTTTTTCTTTTGTTTTGCTACTCTAAACTGGTTGTCTTATTAATATGGTCAGACTTTTACCCACTTCTGTAATATAAGGTGTTTTAAGGAAGGTATTAATGATTTCCTGATGTTATGTTTTTACCTAGATGGAAAAACTATATAATTTACAATCAATATTTGTGATATTATGAGGCAGTTTTTCCTTACTTTTATATGCTTTATTTTTGCATGTGTATTCTATTTCCATTCTTAATCTATTTTTTATTTGTCTATACATTCTGCTGATGCACCATATATAATTTTTTTTCATACTATCCATTCTATCTTTTAGTTCATCATTAAGCCTTTCTTCCCTAAGCACTACAACTTCTTCTTGCACCTTTAACTGATGCTTCAAGGTTTCTTTTATCTATACTACTTCTTCTTCAATCCTGTTTGCTCTTATATTTTTTAATTTTGCTTCTCTAATTTTATTAAGATTTTCTTTTGCTACTCTTGATCTACTTCTTAAATAGTTTTACTTAATTTTTTCTTCACTACTTCTATTGAATTTTTCATCTGATCTGCTCTATCCATTATCTACTGCTTCATTTCTTTCATATGTTAATTCATTTCATTCTTTTTCTTAATTTCTTCCATATTTTCCATTAGCCTCTGTTGATTTTCTTTCATTTCTTTTCTCATTGCCTGCTGGCTTTGTATGATTTCTTGCTGATTTTTTTGACATTTTCATCATAAGTCTATCATCATTTGCATCTCCATTGGCTCATTTGTTCTTTCAACCACTTGGGGATTTTTGAAAAAAGTGGAACTATTCCCCTCTCCTCAGTGTTAGATTGCTTTGCTCTTCCGATTCTATATTTATAAATATAACTAACTATATCCATTCATCAAAAAAATTATTTTTATAAAATAACTTAAAACTCTGCTTTATAATAATTATAAACTATTAATTATTTATTCTGTAATTACTATTCCATTCTATCATACTTCAGCTGAGAACATGCCAATTCCACCCAAATATACTCAATTTGTCATCCACATTATATTCTTTGGATATATTGTTTATTTTTAAACTTTCTGTAGTGTGCAAACAGTTTTATATATGTATTTATTTTGTGCTGAACCAGCTCCAATCAGTTTGTTCAGATAACCATCTTTTATACATGCATGTGGTCACGTGTATCAGTTGCATAAAGTGGAATGGATAGCTATAATGAGCTGGAAAGTCTGACTTCAATTTTCTTATAAATATATTAAGTTTAGTGTAGACAATATACATGTATTTACAAATTAAAACTTCTACTGTAAGTTTTATTAAAAAATTATTCAAGGATTTAACTTTATATATATCAGGAATATAATTTTATTAACTTTCTCCTTTTATTAACTTTGTCATATATTTATGTATATATATTTATTCTCTACAATAATCTTTTAATATTTATTTGTACTTTGCAATAATATTTTATATTATGCTCTCTTTTAAATGTGATCAAATAACATTTCAAAGTATGACAAAATTTACTACAGGAATGGGGAAGAATAACTCCGACATAGAAAAAATCACTTATATATAAATTTAAAATGTGTTATTAAAAATGTCAAGTATATATATATATATTGACGTTTTGAACGTTTGAAAAATAAAAGATTATTCAGGATTAGAATCTTTAAATCATGCTGAGCATGCTTTTGACCACTAATATTTGAAATATGATATTTTACTTTAGATATTAGTTTTATAAATCTTAAGGTAATCTTATATATATATGAAAATATATATAATAGTAACCTATACTTGTTATATATGATCAATATATGGATATATATAAAAATATTTGGGATATATATATATATATATATATAATTTTATACAAGATAAAAAGCAGTATGAAAAAGTTGAATTATTTCTAAAGAAATCAAAAGTATAATAAAAAAATATGTCTGATTAAGAATAAATAATGTGATAGCTGATATAATGAAATATTTGCATTATAAATATTCACATTAAAATAAAGCTAAAATTAAAGTTAACAAGGTCAATATTGGGAACAAATAAAGCAGTTTGTTAAAGAAAGCATCCTGCCATATATTGAAAATAATATTGCATGGGCTTTAGATCTATTATACTGAAGGTATCTGCTTTTATAATAGTCTGCAATTATTCATATGTCAAAAAATTTGAATATGAAAGTTGATATAAGCCTCAGGTGTGATAAGATTTATTAGACAGGTTTAAATTTTATGTTGTAAAAAATGTTTTCATTTTATCATTCAAGTTCACAGCCTTATATGAAAAACAAAAAATTCCGGAAAAATAGAAGGAAATATCTACATGTTAAGTTAAAATCTGCTAATCTGAAGACTGTCTTTTAGTAAAACATATAAACTTGTCAACTTGAAAATTAAGTCAATTATCAATTGCACATTAATAACTTTATATGTTATAATCAAAATGTAATCAGCATAATTTAATGTAGGTAAATTTTGTTATGGATTGTGCATTAGATACAAGATTAGAAATTTTTTGTATGATTCAAAGAAACCCGAAAAACCAATTCAGATTAAAGTATTAATCTATGCTCTTAACAATAATGAAGTATGCAGTATTTTTATAAGACTAATCCTTAGACAAAAGTTGAATGATTTGTCTTACAATGATTTGGTTATTTAGTTGTTCCAAAGCCACTTTAAATTTAAGGCCTTGATGTTATTTAACCTATTTTGTTTTTGAAGTGAAATGATTGCATGTTACAAATTCGTTCCTAATATTATTAAATGTTTAAAACTAGTTCATTATTACAGACAAAGAAAGCACTCTAGAATTCTTGAATTTGCAATATCCAGTTTCATTTTAGAATTGTGGAAAAACTACATCATTTACACATGTACATTTTACATCATCATTTCGATCTTTCTGTTTTCTGAAAAGCTAATTTTTTTTTTTTTACAATAAAAATTAAAAATTTTATGATAATTTTTGTGATCAAGTAAATTGAATTTTTTTTGTATTTCTCTCATTTTTTTGCTAGTTAATGGAAGAATATTCACCATTAAAATTACATTGGAAAAAATACAACTTTTGTCTGATGTACTTAGAAAACAATGTTATGAGGGCTCGATAGTATGTAATTATTTTTGGTAGTTGTTTTATTGACAACCACACCAAGGGATGTCATTGTTTTTTTGAAAAAATATAGATTATGAACATTCCCACACCTTTTTTTTTCAATTTGAATTGCTGGTATTTGACTTTTGAATTCCTTGTTTTTGACTTTTTTTTTTAAATTTAAAAATAAATTAAATACAAATTTTATTTCATTTTTTTATTTATTTTTATTAACATCATCAAATAATAAATAAATATAAAATAAAATCTCAATATACTGTAAAAATTCTATGGTATATTGTAACATATCTGTGCTAGAGATAATCTCTAGTTTAGAGGATGATTAGTAATAATCGTTAGTGTATTTAGCTGAAATGGATGGCATCGATGTTGTGAGCGGAGGGAATTTGACAACGGTAAATGAAAATGTAACAAATAAATCACACAAACAAATTTTAAAGTTAATAGGCTTTTTTTTGGAATGCCTTTTTTTTTTTTTTAAAAAAAAATGAAAATCAACAACTTCAAAGTTATTAAGCTTTTTTTATTTTTTATTTTGGTTACACAAATAAATAAAAAAGAATTGGGGAGTATGGAGGTTTTTATTTTATATATAAAGATATTATATACAGGACAGAGAAAGGTGAACAATTCCGTGTGTGTAAATTTAAAAATAAGATATATTAATCTTTAACTGAGGTTTAAGTTTATATCTGTGCTAGAGATAATCTCTTGTTTTGAGAATGATTAGTAATAAACTTAGTAGGCTTTTTTTTTTTCAATACCGCCACATTTTTTTTTAAAAAAAAACAATCAACAAGTTTAAAGTTATGAAACTTTTTTTTTCTGGTTACACAAATAAATAACACAAACAAACTTTTTTTGGATTGCCACTTATTTTAAAAACAACTATCAACAAGTTCTAAGTTATTAAGCTTTTTTTTTTTTGGTTACATAAATAAATAATTCAAACTAATTTTAAACTTAGTGGGCTTTTTTTTTTTGGATTACCATTTTTTGTTATAAACTAACATTAACAATAATAAAACTTATTACGCTTTCTTTTTGTTTTTTTCCTATAAAAGATAAACAAATTGATAAAAAATTAAAAATAACATTGACTAAGTTTAATAACATTTTTTAAAAAAACAACAACAAAAAAGTTAAAACTTAGTAGCCTTTTTTTTTACTTGCTGATTTCTTTAAAAACTCACATCAACAAATATAAATCTTGAGGAAACGCTACTTGACGCATTAACTATTTACGAGTATGTTTAGACATACTCTTGGACAATGTTTTGCACATTAAAATTTCACTACATAAGTGTATACACTGTCCATTAATTATCAATTACTTCAATTGCGTGATTTCAATAAATATATATAAAAAATTAAAGTAAAAATAAGAACATTTGATTACTTGAATTAAACACACCCTCACACTACACTGTAAAAAAGTGTGAAGTGTGTGATTTAGCATATATAATTTACTGCCATGCAACGAAGTGGTCAGTAATGTGTAATACAGCAGTATTGTTGAATTACCTGTAAACATGGCTGTGAAATGTCAGCCACATAAATGGCATTTTTATGTGTTTAGGCACATAAATCATGCCATCCCACAGTGTGGATGTCAATAAAACAATTACCTTATTTTTATATATTTTTTACATATTATTTTATTTTTATATATATTTAAATTATTATTTGAATTTACATTTGATAAAAAATATATGAAAAAATTAATATTGAAACTAATGTAATAATTTGGGATTGTGTAAATTTATATCATAAATTATCTGCATTTCTTGATATGATGTGGGTTTGGATCCAGTATTTGAATTAGGTGATATGAGATAAAGATAAGCATATTTTGCAAATATTATGACCAGATTTAGATTTTTCTATAATATGTTGTCTGCATTTTTATAATAAAAAAATATGCAAATGCTAAAAGTAAAGATTTCAATAGTATATATATATTGTAACAATATATAAATATGCCGTTACATTAAATTGAAATAAAAACTTTTAAGTTCGCAAATAAAAATGAATGTATAAAAAAAAAACTAAACGCTAAAATTAAAATGTTTGTTAAACATATTTTTGTAGATGGAAATGATTGTTTATTAATTATCCAAAAGCAAACTAGCCCTTGGGCTGTTGTCTAATTAAAAAGTCAGATGAAAAATAATAGATAAGAGAATAAAGAGAATTTAGCTTGACCAATGGAAGCACCAAGCCTCTTGGACTTTAATGAAAATTTGGATTAGTGACATCTTTGTTTGTTCAATCTGGAGATTTACTATAAAAAGAGAAATACAGTTTTCCTGACAGTTTCCAGCTCGATTTGGTGAGACGAATGATAAGATGCACTTGTCATTCTCTCTCACTTATTTTAAAAATGAAAAGACTGTGATACCAGAATGGAACCAGCTAAGGCTACCTCCAGAATATGAGACCAGTCTTCCATGAAAGTCTTCGTGGGAATTGCCAACAGGAACCTGAATTCTACTGTAAGCAATTGAACTGAACGATTTTAAAATCTGAAGTAATTAAGAACTTTAAAGATTTTATCAGTTAATCTAAATTTTAAAAAAACTTTTCTCTGACTTATGTTTCAAATTAGTTATAAATGTTTAATTTTTACATATTTGGTTGCTAAAAAAATCATTTCCATTTTATTATTTTATTTGTATTAATATTTATTGTTTAAATTTTAAATGAGGAAATTTAAGTTGGGTATGGCCATTGCATGGATTTGTTAGCGGTTGATTATGTTGTGGTTTTCACATTCGATTAGAATATATAGGTCAGTGATGTCAATGCAGCATCTTATGATGAATGCTATTGGGTTTCTTGTATTCCCTCTGCAATTGACATTGATGACTTTGTATTTTGATTGGTTGTGTTTATTTTGAAATGTTTTTAACCATGGAATCTATGCAGCTGATCTATACTCAACATTATAAAACAAATTTTATAAAATTCATCTGTGCGAATGTATCTAAGTGTTAAATTAAGTCGGGTGTGAATGGCTATATAGTTTTGTAAAGTTATATTAAGGGAGGATAATCTTAGGTTATTCGTTTTGTAGTTGAATTAGGTCAATGGATTGGATATATTTGTGTAATTAGTAGATGTAGTATGAGTTTCGCTACATGCAGAATCGCTGTATATGCCACACAAACCCTTTGCCTATGGATGGGATTGTAAGTCAGCAAAAAAGACCATGGTCCCTTTTTATGGAGTTTTTATTTTATTGTTCTTCTTGCTATACAGATGTAACATTCTTGTATTGGTCAAGAGTCAATGTTTTCTCTAACTATACTGTTCAGATGTCCATTCCTGACAGTATAGTATATATGTGCTGTTGTATTTTCATGCTACATTGAATACATAAATGTATCAGATGGATTGACACCGGTTTGACTATGAACTTTTGGCCTAAGGTTAAATAAGGGAAAGAATATTTTCTTTTCAAATGCAGATCTATGTAGTCTATTCATACTCAACCCACTAAATAAATATTAAACTCATTATTGCAATCTATTTAAAATTAAAAGTTAATATAAAATGTTAAATGTATTCCTCAAAATTTATTTATACGTGCGTTAATAAATTTTTGTTTGTTAATTACTGTTAGTGGCTTTTATTTTTTTATATATACAAACTAAACAAGTTATTTCTTATTTCTGTGTCTCCATGAGCTAGTGAGAATGGGCTAACGGTCTAAATATTTAAATAAAGTGGAATCTTAATAGTGCGTATCTGCCTACTTTATAAATTTTTCTAGGCTCAAATGACTAGATGGCGCCCCTGTAGTGCAGATATTGTAGACTGCAGTTAGAGTCAATCTTCACTTTCATTTGGATCGTTATAATATATATATATATATAATTAAGCTGATTGTAGACTATTGCAATGTAAATTTAAAAGCTGCATATCAAATGCAAAGAGAGGCAGCAGTTGATGAAGCTATTACTAAATTTTATGGTCATACTAGCATGAAGCAGTATGAGTTCTTAAAACCTATAAAGATAGAATAAATAATATTACATTGTACTGACTCTATTCATTTTTTATTTTATTTTATTATTTTATTTTGTATATAGTGACTATTTTAGTAGTGCTTTTTAATAAATTACAAACTATATTGATGTTCTTTATTATAATATTCAAATTATACTAATTATTGATCAATATTAACTTATTATTAGGCATAACATATTCATTGCAAACTCCTGTATGGAAATACATTTTGTAGGGCTACTAGGAAAAATGAAAGGTACTAATGTCTTTATTCTACGAAGTATTCAAGTGATGAATTACCTTAGGTAAATATTATTATATACTAATTTTTTATAAATTTTATGCTGAATCCAACTAATCTACTATCAAAAATATAATTTTAAGCTGTATGCATGATAATTTTGAATTTATGAAATAATAAGAAAATAATTATTAGAAATATTAACTTTTATTTGTCTGAAGGTTTGTAATGATGGTATATTATAAGATGTGATATGTTGGACTATTTCCATCATTTATGAGTGAATATTGAATGTATAGAAAATTTTAAACTTTATTTAAACTTTTCAAATACAAACAACTTGTTAGTAATAACACACAAATAGACATACAGGTTAGTAATTACACAATGTTTCGAGTAGTATTATTCTCCACTCTTCTTCAGGTGTTGCGGGCCTATATGCACAGTGACAATATTCGCTTAGAAGTTGAACTCGCACCTTTAGATTCTTGTATATTGAATTTAAGGCAAACCCTCTACCAACTGAGCTATTCTGTCAAAGGCAACATATAGTAGAAATTTGATATATTTATATATGAGGGTTGGTTCAAATCCTCCTGAGTCCTTTGATTTTTTTTAACAAGTCTAATTATTCTTATTTTACTTATTCCTAAGAGCAATATTAATTAGAGGCTTCCATACATTGTGTATTGCAACACTGGGTTGACTTATAGGATTATTTACCATTGTCATATGAGCAGCTTTCTTGAATTTCCTTCTATGCATTTTTTCCTCTTTATCCAATATCTTTGTATTTTCCCACTTAAGCACATGGTCATTAGTACATACATAATCTGCTATGGTAGACAGATCTATTTTCTCTCTTTTAACCATTAGTTTGTGTTCCTTCAATTGTTCAACTAGGCGACAGATCTCACCAATGTATTTCCTTCCACATTCACATGGTATTTTATAGATGCAGTTTTTGTTCTTCAACATTTCCAGTTTAGGCTTAGTAGAAGTAAGCATTCCTTGAAGTGTGGTATGGCTTTGGAAAGCAGTTCTAATATTATATTGACTGCAGATTTTCTTTAGTTTGTTTGCCATTCCTGGTATGTATGGATACACTACCGTACCAATAACTGTTTTCTCTTTTGGTGTCTCCTTGTGTTGTCTATTGAAGGTTTTTCTGATGACTAATGATGGATAACCATTCTTCATAACCATTTGCTCTATGTGAATCTTTTCCTTTTCCAAGTCACTGAATTCTGAACAAACCTCCTTTGCTCTGTTCCATAATGATAGTACAATTCCTTGTTTAGTGCTTCTTGTATGATTGGATGTATATGCCAAGTATTTGCCAGTGTGTGTCAGTTTCCTATACACTGTTGTTTTTACTTTGCCCTGAGGAAGTCTTGTCACAAGAGCATCCAAGAATGCCAATTTCTGGTTTTGTTCTGATTCCATTGTGAATTTAATTGTAGGAGATATGTTGTTAATGTGCATCCAGAAAGACTGTAATTTTTTCTTACCATGTGGCCATACCACAAATGTATCATCAACATATCGAAGCCACACTTTAGGTGGACATGGAGTAGTATTTATGGCTGTGTTTTCAAGTTCTTCCATGTAAATGTTGCTGAGCAAGGGTGACAGTGATGATCCCATGGCCATCCCTTGATTTTGTTGGAAGAATTCTGAGTTATATTGAAAGTATGTTGTTGTTACACAGAATGTTGATAATTCCATTATACTATCAATAGGTAGAGCTGTTCTAGTTTGTAGACTATTATCATCATTTAACCTTTTCCTTACAATAGACAATGCTTCATCACATGGTACATTTGTAAACAGACTTTCCACATCAAGGCTTACCAATATGTCAGTTCTATCCATTTTCATGTTCCTGACTAGTTCCACAAAGTGCTTAGAATCCCTGATGAAAGACGATGTCCTATATGCCAATGGACTAAGAACTTCGAGAAGAAATCTTGACATATTTTGACAGGGTGAATTTCTAGAACTAACAATAGGTCTTAATGGAACATTTCTACTATATGTTGCCTTTGACAGAATATCTCAGTTGGTAGAGCGTTTGCCTTAAATTCAATATACAAGAATCTAAAGGTGCGAGTTCAACTTCTAAGGAAATATTGTCACTGTGCATATAGGCCAGCATCACCTGAAGAAGAGTGGAGAATAATACTACTCGAAACATTGTGTAATTACTAACCTGTATTGTCTATTTGTGTGTTATTACTAACAAGTTGTTTGTATTTGAAAGTTTAAATAAAGTTTAAAATTTTCTATACATTCAACATTCACTCATAAATGATGGAAATAGTCCAACATATCACATCTTATAATATACCATCATTACAAACCTTCAGACAAATACTAAGTACTCAGTATGGACCCGATGCTATGTTGAAATTTAGACATTATGAAAAATTATGTCTAAAACTGGCTAAAGTAGAAAATCATTTAACTTTCTTATGTAAATGTAAATCAGAAGGGATTATCCCTAAGGGTTTGCAGTTAAAACCTCCTATTTCCTCCAAGAGAGCTGAGAAAATTATTCAGAGAGCAAATGAGGCCTTATTGAGAGAAAGTATAAAGGTTCAGAGGTTTACCAAGTATCAAACATTGTGATCTATTAGAAATGTGGAATCGTTTCTACAAAACAAAGTTACAGATGAAGATTTCTCAAGAATTTGTCAAGCAGTGAACAGATCATATTGTAAGTTACATGGAAGGATAAAAGAACTTCAGAAGAAGAAGCTTGTAAATCTACATGGGCAAGTCAAAAGTAATACTGCAACTAGTCTATCCTCATCATCAGTGAAAAATCTTAGTTCTAAACAACTTACCAATTGTGAATTATCAGTTCTTGGAAAAGGTTTGAATTTCACCATTACACCATCTACTGTACCACTATTGGATATAATGGCCACCACTGATGAGGTGACCCAAAATTTGAATCTAGAAGAAGCAGCAGAGTTATGCTGGAGAGTAAAAAACACTGGAAAGACATCAAGTGCACAAGCAGAAGTCAAACATTTCATGTGATGAGAGGAAAGCTATTAAATCTCTCAAACAGGATACATCTATAATCATTCTTCCTGCTGACAAAGATAACACTACAGTTGTAATGGATAAAACTGATTATGATAACAAAATACAAGGCCTTCTCACAGCAGGCCAATACAAAAAGATAGCAAAAAATCCAATTCCAAATACAGAGGTAAAACTACAAGCATTACTCCGGAAGCATCACAGGTATTTCAGTGATTCAGAAAAAAAAAATTAACTTCGTATTTCAGCAAGATTCCTCACCTGTATGGACTGCCTAAAATCCATAAAGACAATGTTCCATTAAGACCTATTGTTAGTTCTAGAAATTCACCATGTCAAAATTTGTCAAGATTTCTTCTCAAAGTTCTTAGTCCATTGGCATATAGGACACAGTCTTTCATCAGGGATTCTAAGCACTTTGTAGAATTAGTCAGGAACATGAAAATGGAAAGAACTGACATATTGGTAAGCTTTGATGTGGAAAGTCTGTTTACAAATGTACCATGTGATGAGGCATTGTCTATTGTAAGGAAAAGGTTATATGATGATAATAGTCTACAAACTAGAACAGCTCTACCTATTGATAGTATAATGGAATTATTAACATTCTGTGTAACAACAACATACTTTCAATATAACTCAGAATTCTTCCAACAAAATCAAGGGATGGCCATGGGATCATCACTGTCACCCTTGCTCAGCAACATTTACATGGAAGAACTTGAAACCACAGCCATAAATACTACTCCATGTCCACCTAAAGTGTGGCTTCGATATGTTGATGATACATTTGTGGTATGGCCACATGGCAAGGTAAAATTACAGTCATTCTGGATGCACATTAACAACATATCTCCTACAATTAAATTCACAATGGAATCAGAACAAGAACAAAAATTGGCATTCTTGGATGTTCTTGTGACAAGACTCCCTCAGGGCAAAGTAAAAACAACAGTGTATAGGAAACCAACACACACTGGCAAATACTTGGCATATACATCCAATCATACAAGAAGCACTAAACAAGGAATTGTACTATCACTATGGAACAGAGCAAAGGAGGTTTGTTCAGAAACCAGTGATTTGGAAAAAGAAAAGATTCACATAGAACAAATGCTTATGAAGAATGGTTATCCATCAGCAGTCATCAGAAAAACCTTCAATAGACAACACAAAGAGACACCAAAAGAGAAAACAGTTATTGGTACGGTAGTGTATCCATACATACCAGGAATGGCGGACAAATTAAAGAAAATCTGCAGTCAATATAACATTAGAACTGCTTTCCAAAGCCATACCACACTTCGAGGAATGCTTACTTCTACTAAGCCTAAACTGGAAATGCTGAAGAACAAAAACTGCATCTATGAAATACCATGTGAATGTGGAAGGAAATACATTGGTGAGACCTGTCGCCCTGTTGAACAGCGATTGAAGGAGCACAAACTAATGGTTAAAAGAGAAAAAACAGATGTGTCTACCATAGCAGATCATGTATGTACTAATGACCATATGCTTAAGTGGGAAAATACAAAGATATTGGATAAAGAGGAAAAAATGCATAGAAAAAAATTCAAGGAAGCTGCTCATATGACAATGGTAAATAATCCTATAAGTCAACCCAGTGTGGCAATACACAATGTATGGAAGCCTCTAATTAATCTTGCTCTTAGGAAAAAATAAAAATAAAAATAATTAGACTTGTTAAAAAAAAATTGAAGGACTCAGGAGGATTTGAACCAACCCTCATATATAAATATATCAAATTTCTACTATATGTTGCCTTTGACAGAATAGCTCAGTTGGTAGAGCGTTTGCCTTAAATTCAATATACAAGAATCTAAAGGTGCGAGTTCAACTTCTAAGCGAATATTGTCACATTGCATATAGGCCAGCAACACCTGAAGAAGAGTGGAGAATAATACTACTCGAAACGTTGTGTAATTACTAACCTGTATTGTCTATTTGTGTGTTATTACTAACAAGTTGTTTGTATTTGAAAAGTTTAAATAAAGTTTAAAATTTTCTATACATTCAATATTCACTCATAAATAATGGAAATAGTCCAACATATCACATCTTATTAACTTTTCTTCTTTTTTTTTTTATTAATTTGAATATCAATGACTATATTTTTTTCATATTAATTACATTCTTGGGTGTTCTGTGTATAAAACAATATATTATGTCATTTTTGAATAATACAAACTTAAGTTATGATAAAATTTGTGTAACATAATTTTTTAAATATTCAATATGGCCACTTTACCAGGCAAAAGTTAAGTAAGAGTATAATTTTCAAAAAAATGTGAAACCTATCTACAAAGATTCTTGACAATAACTAGATGTATATATCTTCAATGAATATTGATATAAGATTATGAATGTTAATGCATATTATATTTTCATCTTTGTTAATATTGAATTTGATTTGAATGTTAATTGTGGAATGTTAATTTGATAAGAATACTGATTATTAATTGTTTTTAACCAAATGACTAAACATAATATATTTAAATATTTTGCTTAGACTCAGGTTTTAATAAGTTAAAATCATTGACTTTAATTTGTTAATATCAACATTTGTGTTTGAATGATAACTTGCTTTCAGTCTGCTAATTTTATAACATCCACAAACAAGATTTTAATTTTATTTATTGAATAATTGCTTCAACAGTTGCCAATCAGATGACATAATATTTTAAGTAAGTTATGTGGTGAGAATAACAACTTCCCAAATAGTATGATGAATTAAATAAATAATTGAATGGCTTTATTGCTTGCAAGTAAATAGGAAGCTAGTGTGCAGGAAGTGATAAAGTGGGGTGTGATTCATGGATTTTTAAGCTCCAAAATATGTTACTCTACCATTGCACCAAATCATGCAGGGCAATATATAGATTGAAGTATATTATTTATTGAGAATATTTATTTATTTTTATTATTTGTTTCCATCATTAGTTGTTTTATAAAATAGGGAGAAAACTGAGAGGTCTGTATGAATATAGTAACGGGTTATTTTTTTTAGCATGTTGAAACCACTTGAGGGCATAATTTCTATGCAAATGCACAGAAATGTGCTGTTTAAGTGACCATGGCACTATATAATGTTCTATTCCAATGGTTAAGCATAAAAATAGTTCGTTTAACTTGTCTGCACTGCCTATTTCTATGCTACAGCACTTTACTAGGATATTTATTCTGCCACACGGATGCCACCACTTGCAGTGAACTTTGTGTTACACAATTTATACAAACAATCCCATTTTAAATTTAGCTACAGTATCTATTTCTATGCTACAGCACAGAAATAGGACATATTATTCTGCCACAGTTTATATGAACAATCCCATTATTAACATTTCTGGATACAGGTATTTACAGCACAGAAGGGGAAAGTTTATTCTGCCACAGTGGCTGCTATCACTTATGGTGAAGTTTGTGTTATGCAGTTTCTATGAACAATCTCATTTTAAATTTCACTATGGTATTTTGTGAGGGTGTCTGTAAATGAGACTGTCAAAAGTCTTCAAATTCTCATGCCCAAGTCATTATTTTCCAAATCCAATGATGTAGTATGAGGTAATAAGAATTGTGGAAACTTTGCCCTGCTTCTCTAGACAAGGGTGACACTTTAATCAATTGTCAAAGGAGAGGTGTAAGCATGATTTTTACGAAATCATGCTAAAATTCATGTTTGCGTGAGATAAATCATGAGACCAGTCGAAAATACCAGTTTTATTTTTGGCCACAATGTTGTTTTGAATAAATTCTTATTAAAATTTACAAATTATATTTGCATGGCCACGATATTGTTTTGGGGAAATTATTTCTTTTTATTCTTGTTAAAATTTGATTTGCATCACCATGATATTGTTTTTATTCTTGTTAAAATTACAAATTTCATTTTAGAAAAATAAAAATTAACAACAAAAAAAAGAGGTTTATCCAATTTATTTTTTATTTCTTTTAGATAAATATCATTATTTATGATTTTATTGTAAATCAAAAAAAGCACTATAAAGTTGAAAAAAAAAAGAACAATGGCCCAGTAACATTATAATTCTGTTTGCTAAGAGAAAACAGCCCAAATAATGTAGCAATAAACACAAACATCATCATACTTTATTATCATCTTTACTAAATCTGAGCAATCAGTGATTACCAGATGGCAGTGAACTTAAATACCCATATTATGCTCTTTGGTTTAGTCTTGATCAGTGAGGACTTGGGTTCAAATCTGAAATCAAGTACTGAGCAATCAATGATTACCAGATGGCAGTGCACTTAAATACCCATATCATAATCTTTGGCTTTGCTTGATCAATGAGAATTTGGGTTCAAAACTGGAATCAAGGCAGTTATATATCTGGCAAATATCTTTTACTATACATCCATTGCCAAGCTAAAAACTTCCTATGATTTTAAATCAAGAAAAACTATCTATATTTTTGCTGTACTATCCATATGACCAGATTAGCTTTAGATTATGTGCACAAATGATTAGTATCTTTATATTAGATCTAAATTTCTTTTTACTATATAGCAATCATTTCCAAAGATCATGAAAAAATGTAATCCTGCCAATGATGCATTTCAACTGAATCAAGCATTTCAGATTGACCCAAGCATTAATTATACCTCAATTTTTTTTGGACAATTGCCCTTATATATTTAAATAATTTCCTATCTTATCATAAAAATTATGCATGGTCATTTTTAATAACATACACTAAACAATTTTAGCATTAATGCAACAGAAAAAAGAAATTACAGGCAATCATAGAGTCACAAACATGAAATTATTAAATTTAAAATATTTACTATATAATTTTAAATTATTTTTAAAGATTAACTATACCAACTTTTTATTTAAATTAATATTTTACTGCTATGAACTTTCTATTTTTTTAAACACATATGCTCAACAACTACCTTTGAATTTAGAGCAACTTATTCAGAAAATTTTGGAAAAAAAAATGATGTTTTGTAAAGCATTTTTACTGAACCAGTTACTGGGTCACAGTTAAAATGCACCATAGAGTTAATGTTTTTGGAAAAGTTTGTTCTATAGTAAAAGAAGTTGTAGATTTCATTTAATAAAATTAGTTCTTTATTAATATTAAAATATTACTAGTATACATTTATAAAAATTTAAAAATATTATTAATTTTATCAAATGTTGAACTTATATAAAAATAAAGTAATTCTAAGCTCTAATTTAGTCAGATAATTTTATGCCACTGAAACAAATATTTTTTCATTTAAAATTCTTTTTCTTGAATTACTTACCCAAATTATTTATTTATTGAAGCAAAAAATTAATAAATTACAGATTATAATGCAAATTCTATTCCTACTGTTTTTAACCATATTAGAAAGGAAGCCATTATTTTTATGTGGAATAAGAGCATTTTCACATCTTATGAACATTTGAGAATATAGTATTGTCACAAGTGAGAACTGACCATTAGTTGAAGCTGCTTATTTTCATAAAAAAATATGACTAAAGAAGAAGAAAGTTTATATCACTTTTATTGTATTCAGATCATTCAGCAATTTCTTGAAGTGGAAGATTTAATGAGTATCTGATGTCAATTTCTGCCACATTTTTTATATATTGGATCTTTTATATTGAACTAAGACATTTTGGATATTGGTCAATTGTACAGTTAATAATATATATCTTGCTCTATTAATTGAAAACCAATAGATTGCAAGCTTTTAAAATAAAAGTAATGAAATCATGATATATATATATATATTCCATTAAAGAATTTGATTGATACATTTATTTATCTTTAGTTTAAAATTATTTATACAAATTTTATAGGATCTAATTTCTGCACATGATTTTATCAAATTTTTTTTTAGCAGAATGCAATGTAAATAATAAACTCTAGAGCTCAAGCCTCATGGATTGTGATTCCAACTGTTATTTTTGGAGCTCAAACCTATGAATTTCCAGGAAATATACTAGTAAAATGATGGATTTCAGAACTCCAGTTGTGCAGACTGTGACTCTTCTCTATCTCTTCTGGTGTTTGAATTTCTTATAAACTTCTGAGAAATTAATCATTAATTATTTTTATTTTATTTTGGATAAGAAATGATGATGATTTAAAGATATTATTTGATAGAAATAAATGTCTAAGTTTTTAATTAAGCTAATCATGATTAAACTGTCATTTAAATATTCTGCAATATACTATTTTGATGATAGAAATTGCTTCTTATCGATGATTTAATTTATCTATTGAAGAACATGGTGTTACATTTATCATAAAATATTTTTCCAAAATCACATTTATCTTCATAAAAATTTGAATAAAAGTACCAAAGTTTATTACAAGTTAATATAATGGTAGAATTATAGATTCAAGGTCTTTAGATTGCAGCTAGTGATCAAACATCACGTGAACATCCTAGCAACATATTACTTTGTATTGGCAGTATTTTGACTTTATTCATTAACCTAATTGTGATGTTAAAGTGAAGGTTTATATTATTAATAACTATTGTATTTATATTTCATACAACTGAAATCAAAATATTCTAAAATAAGAGTACAAAATTTAAATATGCCTATATAAAATTAAATATAAAATCTTCGCTATAGCCAGCTTATGACATTTTATGCCATCTTGAATAGCAATGAATCATTAATATTTAAATCTCAATAAAATTACATAACAGTAACATTCCTAAGTGAATGGCCAACTTCCTACAAATTATTTCATAAAACTGATAGACTGTATATAATCATTTGATGTTTTATTTATTGCTTTGTTATTTTAGGCTTATTATATTTTTCATCAATTTGCATTATAGGCACACATAACACATACAAGATGTCTCATAAATTTGGTTTCAAAAATTATTTTTAATTTCTATTAGGCTTGTTATAGTTAAATAATCTGCAACGGAGAATTTTTTTTGCAAGAAACAAAAACTGAACATAGTGAAAATCAGCAGCATAGTTTTTCTATTATAAGCTCTATAGATCAAAAATAACCTTAGATGCATTCTGGGAATAAATTTGCTAGATTTTTTTGGGAAGTTTTAAAGAAACTGAGTTCCAGTCTTTCTTATATATATATATTAATAAAATGAGTTTGAGACAACAAAAATAACAAGACTTAAAATAATAGTAATTTTTATCTACAATATTTAATCTTCGTCTTTGATATGCACGGAATACAAATGTTTTTGAAGGTTTTTACATGTTTGCAATTTTGTTACGTGACGCTCGATCTACTTTTTATTAACAGGTCTTTGAGCGGATAGACTTACAAGGTGGCCCGAGGCTGAGCTCTATATAGAAGACGCTTTAATCAAAGCTGACGGATCCGATAAACACACGTGTAATCGGTAATTTCTCTTTCTCTCTCTTTTTTTCTTAAAGAGTGCAATTGCCGATTTCTCTTACTTTATTCCATATAAAATGACCTTTAAAAATCTTTTACTGCTGACAAAAGATTAAATATAAATGAGAATCAAAATAATTTTATTTAAAGACAATATGACGCAAATGCATAGGATTCTTGTGGGAATATAACAACGTAATAATGTAATTAGAATTAAAAAATAAATAAATAAAAAAGAAATATATTGAAAATAATTAAGACTAACATAAAAATAATTTGATTTGTTTTGGAATGTATAAAGTAAATTAAATGTAAAACAAATTTAACATTTGAAAAAAATAAAAAAAGAATGTAATAAATCAATTCCAAGATATGAATTTATTTGAAACATTTATCAATAAAAACATTAGAAATATATTTCACATCAATTTTTGATAATCATTGCCCATTGCTATTTTTTTTAATTATGACTACTAATCGTTATAATAGCAATAAAAATATCTTTGTTTATGTAGACGGAATTTTAACATAAACATTTCATAAAATTTTCAATAAGGGCAGTGTTCATTTTCAATAAAATTTTTATTAACTATAAATAGTGATTACATCCCGATAAAGGATAAATAAATGAATAAATTGTACAATAATATGATTATATAATAATA
The DNA here is from genome assembly GCA_028023455.1 of Epiperipatus broadwayi. Lineage (NCBI taxonomy): Eukaryota > Metazoa > Onychophora > Udeonychophora > Euonychophora > Peripatidae > Epiperipatus > Epiperipatus broadwayi. The sequence goes on from JAQFVV010006209.1 coordinate 15,008,253, forward strand.
TGATTATATAATGTTCTAATTGCCATCTGGCTAGATTATGTTATGAGAGCACAATTGTTATACTCTTATGTGGTTAGGTATAATGAAGAGATTGTGTAGAATATGAGAAACTAAGAACTTGTTTAATGGTATTAGCATTTTTAATGTAAACATGAATATTTTCTTTTAAAATTGCCTATTCTATAATGCTGGGTAGGTGGGAGTTGATAATCAGGAAAAGGATAGAGCAGTTAAAGACTAGGTGTCATCAAAGACTTTACTGGAGGCAAGGAGCTGGTCACATTTCTTGATTTTTTTGAGAGTTTGATAAAACAAAGGTATGATTTGTGGCGGGGGTAATTCCATGAGAGTTTTGCATCTCACTATCCATATGGAATAAAGGACAAAGGTAGAAAGCCTTATTATTGAAAAAGTTCCATTGTGAATGGCATTTTCAAGTGAGAAAATCATATCCAGTGTTGTTACTTTTAAAGATAAAATGATTATAAGTGATTGAATATCTAGTTTATGGAGATCTTGACATTCATATTCTGCATTAACCATGCTGGTTAGCAAAATAATATAAAGTCAAGTAAAAACAAGTGATAATGATAATAACCCAAGCCAATTGGAATCCAATAAACATCTGTTTAGTTACAGAAAAAAAAAGTTAAGATAATAAATTATTCATCCATTTGTTTTTAAAATGGTTTGATGCAATGACTGATAAGAAAGTCAATTAAATTCTTCTGTAGATCCATTCCATTTTAAATAAACTATATTTTTTATTAATTTTTAATTTCAAGAGCATCTGAATCAGAAGTGTTCATGATAAACTTATGGATGGTTCCCAAACTATAGCTTTCATCTAGGTCTAATATGATGATCTGAAAGTTGAATATTTATTAACTCTACACAGAGTGAACAAGTAATTGAAATAAAATATCATGATTAAATAATAAACTCAAGGTTTGCATCTCTATTAACTCTATCGCAAATTTTAAAAATACTATTTGCAAACACATCTGAAAAAAATAACATTATACAAATCTTCTTAAAAATTTCTCATTCAACTACTATCCATAAAGTATGTGAGGCGCACCTATCTTTTTGACATGGAATTTAAATCTCAGGATTTTTTATAGCTAATATTGGTTGGTAAATGGGACTTTACCTTTTTCTATTATAGGGTAAACATCTCAAGCTAACTTGGATTTGTAACATTATCAACATGTAGAGTTTAAAAAAAAAGAAAAGTAATAGTAATTTGAGGTAGCCTTTAACAGTGATGGAAAAGATATCATATACCAATGGGTTCTAAAACTTATATTTTGTTTTTATCTAAATCATTGATGATGCATAAACAAAGTAACATACATTTTGTGATAATATCATGTCAGAGTAAAACAAATATTCCATCTATTTTCAAAGTATTTAAATTAATGACACAATTACTAATACAAAAATTAAAAATAAGTTAAGTTAAAAATTATTATATTATTTTTAAAACATAGATTTTAATTTTTTATATAAGGTTCAAATATATATATTACTGTTTATATATTATCATTATTTTTCTTCCATTTATGTGCAAGACAATGTATTTTTTCTACTTCAAACATATTGTAGATAATGGGAAAAGTTGCAAATTACTGTAGCTAACTCTTTTACTATGATTTTCTCACTAAAAGTTGTCTTTTCTATGTGTTTTTATTTTTTATATATGTGAGTCTTCAATAAAGCAATTTGTTAATGTGTTTTATAGCACATATTTATTATATATGTCTTCAGAATTAAAAAAAAAGATATTACATATTTTTAAATAAATAAATAAATAATACTTCTGTATATAATATAAATATAATATAAAATAACAATTCGCTTGGAAATATTGTTTGTTATTATTTTATTTATTTATATTAAACTCTGTATTAACAATTGACATAAATTGTTATTTTATATTATATACATATTTTTAAATATATTATAAGTATATAAAACATAATTTATGTATATATGAAATAAAAGAAATCTTTAGTTGAGCATTTTAAAGTTCAAATTATACAAAACAATCAAAATATATAAATATAAGCATAATTAATTTATTCATTATTAATCATTTAAAAGTAAAAACAAAACTTATATATTAATAGATGCCAATGGCATTCTTTGCAACTTATTCAAATAAAAAATTTTCATCAAAATTTGCTTTTTTTCTACCTTATAAAAATAGGTTTTTGTGCCTGGCTACAGTTCCATCTATTGACTAAATTGAACTAAAGCGTAATAGTTTGAATACAAAATATGAGCTTTATTTTACATATAATGGAAAAAAAGTTCTACATTGAAAATATGAATGGAATAATAGCAAAGAAATTGTATCACTGATTCACAAGTATCACAGAAAGACTGATATGTATTTCAACTGACAATAGTTTTTTAATTAGACCAAATCATCTTATAAATTTGCAAATCTTAAAATAGACTTTAATATTAAAAATCAAATATATTTTTTACTATCTTTTTTTTTACTATTATACTTTTTTAACTCATTGGAATATTTCACATTTTTTAAAACCTTCACCAATTGGTAATATTATTAGGAGAGTTATGAAGTGATTTGAGGTAATTGAAAAGAATGGTTCAGTTGAAATCCATATTAGGAGTTATTTACATATAATTTCATATACTTACAACTATAAGTTTGAAATATAAAATTGATAATTGAAATACATAAACATTAAAAGTTTCTAATGCATGAATGGCAAAAGAAATAATAAAAGAACATATGAAAATGAAAAATATATTTGATTTTAATAAAAAATCATTTATATCTAATAGATATAATAATTGCTAATCTAATTAATTTACCAAATCAAGACACATTACACAACTTAATTTTTTTTTATATGTAGCCTTCTATTTGAATAGAATTTATAGCAAATTACAATTATTTTTCAGCACAATTATTATTAAAAATAGTTTTAAAATATTGACGACAATAAATTTATCTAAATATATAAATAAATAGTACCTTTCTAAGTTAGTTAGAATAAAATTAAACATCACATGATCACTATTCCTTATGCTAGCACATTACTGATATTAAAACAGGCAAAACTCTCCATGTATCTTCTGGCATCCATTGATTACTCTGGTTGGCACTGAGTGGCACTACTATATGGAGAGTTTTGCCTGTTTTAATAAAATAAAATTACTTTCATGTTTTACTTCAAATACATTTAAATTATTTTAGAAACATGATATAACTTTAAAATAAAATATACTTTATTTTATTATCAAAATATCTTTGAAAATAATAAAAATAATTTTGAAACAAAAAAATAATTTAGAAACTACCTTTCTGCTTTAGTAGTAAAATATAAACAATCTTACAATAGTATATAAATTGATTGTTGCACTTAGAAATTTGTTTTCTTTTAGTTGCTTTAACATCATAAAAAACAAAAATATAAAATTATTAGTATTTAGAATCATTCAATATAAAACGATGGGAATATATATATATATATCAGTATACCAAAAACATCAACACTAGCATAAATTATTTTCAAACTACATAATATAGGTGATCACAATCAAGTTTACTTTAGCAGTTTCTGGGAAAATATAATAAATATTTAGTAATCATGTATGTATTTATTGAAAAGTTATTGTAATCAAGGAGAGATTTTTTAAAGCATGGACAGATTTATAAAGTAAATTGATATAAAATAGATTAAATAAATGCATTAGCAATGATATTTGAGAGTTTGTGAAGTGATTTGCCTAATTTACAAGGCATTTCTCTTATGCTTGTTATATATCCTTGGTAAAAAATATTCAAAAAAGCAATCTTTATCATTACATATAAATTTCATGTAAATCTAAGATTACCAGTTGAGCTGGAGACTTGAAAGTACCTGAACATTCACATAGAAATAACAATCAGATTTTTCTATTTATATAGTTTACTTATTGCCAATTTTATTTTTTTAAAGCTTGAATGTATTCACATTAGTTGTATATATGCAAATCATTAATATTCTTTTTTCACAATAAATAGGGGATGACTTATTTTCATATATGAAGATATATAAATAGAAATTCTGACTATTGTAACTGTGTAGATAATCAAGTGTTTCAAATTTTCAGGTTATCTTACAATCATACATTGGATTGTAGTGTGAAATATATGTACTGTGAGAGAGATTGATCTGGACATTTTTATATGATGGCAGTTCAGAATTTATATCAAGCTTTAGAGAACTGCATTGCAAATGTGGAATATTTGACAGTTAATTAATCTTTTATCCAACATTTCTGTATATAAGATTGTCAGTATTTATACATTTTTATAAAGGGTATAAATAGTATAATATAATGAATTAATATATATATGTTAAGATATGTGGAAATATCTGTTATATTTTATTATAGAAAAATTATAGTTGGATATTAATAGACAATGACCAATGGAAATAATAAATTTAAAAATATTTTCCATTCAACCCCTTTTAAATGCAATCTCTTGCTATTACATAAAGAGCTATAGTAAATATATATATAAGTTTAAAAAAGCAAAGTCTCACAACTTTTCCTACATACCTTATTATAATATATAAGGGATTCGAATCAAGACTTTCACATGACCCTCAGCTCTCCATGTCATTTCATATTGCTGACCTACCTGATCATACACATGTTGAAAAGATAAATAATCACCAATATATGTATTTCATGCTAAACCAGCAATCATCAGTTGGTCCAGATTACTATCTCCACACATATATACAATCAGTGCTCAGCTTTATATTAAGATAGCCAATCTTCATACTTTAAAGGACAGACTTACAAACTACTCCAACCCACAATTCTTCAGCCATCCATTTCATTGAAAATCTGATGATGGAACATTCAAAGCCCTCGTTATTATAATAGATTCTTCTATCAACAGTAGAATGTTATAAATTAATACTATTTTTTAACATATTATATGAATAAATTATTTTTAAATACATTAAATATCTGTTATATTATATATATATATATAATAAAGAGGAAATATTTCTAAACAAGCTTATTTTATTATTATTATTTTTATTTTTATGATAAATAAAAAAATAAAATAAGGTTGTTTAGAAATATTTGCTCTTTATTACATATTGGTAATTACAAGCTACATAGAACATGTGATTTATGACTTGGTTTTATTACTATTATATATATATAAACAAAAAAAGACTTATAAATCCAATAAATAATATTATATTTCAACCAGAGGACTGGTTTTCATCAGAAAGAAAAAAAATACACAGTAAAATGGCGATAATCAAAAATTACAGATTTGGTAAAAGATTAAAAATTTAACAAAACCCCCCTGATTGGTCACAACATCTAACACAGAATATCTACCCAATCAATGACAAAATTCAAACAAAACAAAAAAAAAAACTACATTCCCTCCTAATCAAGCTTAAATTCTATTTAAATTAAAATAAATATAAAAATAAAAAATCCAAAATTAAAAATTAAAATATACATATGTGCATACATAGAAAAATTAAACTATGCTCACATACAAAAAATAGCTGTGCTCATATTAATATTCATTAAAAACTAAAATACTTATACATTTTAATCAAAAATTATAGTTAGTGCAAAGTACAATAATTTATAACTAATTATTTATCTATAAACCAATTAAACACAGATATTAAACAGCCATGTAACCAATCTTTACATAAAAAACCTCATATAAAAAAATTTTCACATAAAAAACTCACATATAGAAATCATTTAGGAGACCAGGTAACCCAGAGATGTAATAGTTCCAGTGTTCAAATTCAATCCATGTGGTTCTAAGGTCTTGAATTTAAAAATAAAAAAAACTCTCCTTTTGTTTCCTCTCCCTTGTAGAAGAAAAACCTTACTCAAGAATCACTACTTTTAAATCATCAATTGAATGATTCGGTAAGTTAAAATGTTTTGAAACCGGTCTATCTTTATTCTTATGCAAAATGTCAAATCTATGATTAGTCATTCTGACATGTAAACTATTTGCTGACTCACCTATATACTGGTTTAAACATCTACTACACTATCAAATATATTAAATTAACACTTTTACATGTAACATAATTAGGAATATACCATTTGAAATTACAATTCTTAGTACTAAAGACCACTTTTGTCACAACAATATGTTTACATGTAAAACATCTTTTATCTTTACATGGAGAACATCCTTTTTCCTGTACAGAACTACTAATAAAATTTGTTTTGACAAGTATATCTCTAAGTGATCTATGTTTTCGATATACAGCCTTAGGTGGACCAGAAAAAATAGATTTTAAATAATCTGTGGACTGTAATATGTTAAAATGTTTTGCCAATATCCAGTTAATATTAGGTAAATCTCTATTAAAAGTAAGAACCAATGGTGGAACATCTAATTGTTTTTTACTCTTTTCAGATAAAAGAAGTTTCTTTCTATCAATTAAAGAAGATCTTCTTACTGCATTATCCAACAATGTCTTAGGATACCTCATATTGAGCAATCTATTATATAAAATACTATTATTTTGTTGAAGAAATTTCTCATCATTACAAATCCTCTTCATCCTTAAAAATTGACTATAAGGAATATTAGCCTTTAAATGTTTAGGATGGTTACTATAAAAATGTAGATAGTGGTTATTATCAGTTGGTTTCCTATATACAGTAGTAGTAAGAACTCTATTAGTGTAAATAACTTCAACATCAAGAAAATGAGCAATTGATTTTGAAAAATTCATTGTGAAATTAATATGTTTATTAAAATTATTTAAATAACTTAAAAAATTATGAAGTTCAACTTCACTATGTGGCCATATCATGAAAATGTCATCTATATATCTAAGCCAAGTGTGAGGTTTCAGCTTAGCATTATCAAGTATAGAGGACTCTAGTTTTGACATAAAAATATTCGCATAACTTGGTGCCATCTTTGTATCCATTGCAGTACCTTGTTTCTATAAATAGTATCTAGAATCAAAAGTAAAAAAAATATTTCTTAAAACCAAATATATTAATTCAACCATAGTAGTAATAAGACCATGATCATACTCTCTATCTTGTAAAGCACATTTAATAGCCTCAACTCCATCATCATAAGGTATATTTGTGTATAATGATACAATATCCAAAGTAACCAAAAAACAATCAACTGGTAATTCAGATTTAATATTTTCTAACACACAAAGAAAATGAGTAGTATCTTTAACATAAGAATTAAATGATGGTGGAATAAATTTAATAATATTATTAACATATGCTGAAATATTTTCTGTAGGACTACCAATACTAGCTACAATAGGTCTGCCTGGACAACCAGGTTTATGAATCTTTGGCAAAATATAAAAACTACTAGGATGAATTTTGGTTGGTACTAAAAAGTTATATACATTATTATTTATAAGACCCCTAGTTCTCATATCTTTTAAACTAAAAAGTATTCCCTTGAATAATGAATTAATAGTGGTTAGTGAAATATGCTCATAAAAAATTTTATCATCTAAAAGCTCCAGAGCTTTTTTAACATAATCATCTTTATTCATAATTACTATTGATCCACCTTTGTCAGCTGGTTTTATAATAATATCCTGTCTTTTCACTAAATTGCGTAATGCATTCATCTCTCTCAATGTTAAATTACTTTTATACTTACTATGTTGTTTAAGTCTAATTTCATTAATAATATCCTGATATACATTATCAATGTACATATCTAATAAAATATTCCTTTGATGTGGTGGTGTCCAATCAGATCGTAATTTCCCAATAGTATCACATTCTTGGTTTCCAAAAAATTCTCTTAATCTAAGTCTTCTTGAAAAATTATCTAAATCCTGATGAATTTTAAATTCTTTTTTTTTGAATATATATATATATATATATATATATATATAAACAATGGAAATTATCCACATAAATATTACACTCATAAAGATTTTTAGTACTTTTTGAGCTATGTATATGGGATAAAATGACTCATTTTCCCCTTTTCCAGTTGAACCCACTGACACCCTCCCCTCCATTTGAAAGCAAATGGATTGCCAAAATTTGGAATTTTGCTAAAAAACTAACCAACATAACTCAACACACCCCTGAGAAAAAAACATATTGGGATGTATATAGTTTAATGCATAAGAATCAAGTGATAAATCATAATGAAACAGGGATTAACAAACAACAAATAATAAAAAAACTAAGAAATTGGTCCATAGAATCTAAATATATAGACTTTGTTATTAAGCTTATTCTTTTGGCACTACCAACCAATTATTTCCTGGTATGGAGGAGAGGTTTTGTTAAAATTGATCCACAATGTTACTCTGCAAGTTGGCAGATAAAATAATTCAGCACCTCCTATATACATGTGTGCACTTCAATACAATCAAGACACTAATATCAACAAGTGTCATGATTGATATCATGAACAAATTGTCTATTAAGACTGCCATTGATAGTGGTAATTTATCCATCATTAGATTAGCCATTTTTTTCTCATATGTGATCTGTATTGTACCAGTCAGAATTGTATGTTCATTTAACAAGGTTTAGAATCTAAGCAAAAGTACCTTAAATCCATTCATGTCTGAGAAACACAGGTCAGGAGAAATCATGAATTCTGCCCTATTTGCTCTTCTCTAAAACTATAGCATTATAAACAACATTTCTGATGATAACAGATGAAATTTTATTCATTCTGGTCCCGGAGACACAGCGGAGAAACACGAGTTCTACAGGTTAACTAGTATAAATAAATAATATCAAATCTTGGCTCAATCAAATATCTTATATAAGGGGAAAACTTATAAATTTAAATGAATTGCACACAGCTAGCATTGCAAAAGAAACATGAATTATAAAATAGTATCCATCCAGAATGAGCAAAGACAGAACAACCCAGAGATAAATATCCATTTAAAATAATCAGTTATAATTTCTAAATATTACTAACACTATTATAAAGATTAAATAGAATTCAATAGGTGAGATTCAGTAAGATACAAACGCATGAGTAATTCAACATAATTTAATGAACATAGATAATTTTAATTTACATCAGAAGCATAGCACAGATTTAGTGCAGTTAATATTTTGCATATAGGCAACTGATTTAGTATGCTAATGAACTATAAATAATAATAAATTAATGTTATCAATGCTGTGATCATTACTTTAAGTGATGATAATGACATTTATAAATTTATCTCCAAAGAGAGGTTTTACTCTTAATATAACAGATAAGTAATTTATCATTCATGAGCATATCTGGGCCAGTATAAATGAGGAATGGGTTATCTTAACTAAGCCTTACTATGACAATCCTAAAATATTTGACTAATTATTAAATGAGTGGTTTACAAACATCACTGCGCTACATCTTATAGTTAATATGAGAACTATACATAAAAAGAACTCGCAGTGCTGACTTATAATGATAGTGTTAAAAATGGAGAAGATGTCCATCTTTGGACTGAAAGGCTTTATCACATATATGATTCCGCTTGTATTTATCACAAGGCGATATTTGAAAATATGAGTGGTAAAGATTCCATGGTACGCCCTCCGATATTCACATGCAGAGCCTTAATACTCTAATGTTTATCCTGAGACCAGTTCTACCAAACCTCATTCCTAGACGAAGAAAATCCGGTTCAGATGAATAAATATGATAAAGAAAAATATAAATTCTTTAAAATGCTATCATAAGTAAGCAATGCGAATATGGCTTAAGTCTTAAATGACTAATGAAATTATTTAAGCTTAAATAAAGCAATAATATCATGCATAACGCCATGATAAAATAATAACCCACTCAGCATCATATGTATAACTTTAATAAATTTAGGATGTCGAAAATAGAAGAGGGAAAAATATTATTTTTCCTATTTAACAAGCCCAAGTATTTTTAAATGACAATATATCATAAGCTAATGCTCGATGGTGTAAAAGCAATGAATAATTATTTAAAATAGGTTAGTAATTAAAATCATTTTAGAAAACATAGAATGTATCTAAATAAATAGTGTCAACAACAAAAAGTTTATCTTATCCCATAATATGACATTTTAAACAATCCACCTTTAAGCATACATTTCAAAATATTTAACCTAGCGAACGGCATTCAATAAGAAATTTTACATTTAACTATTTAAATATTCTAAAAATATCGGAATGATGATTGAAATAATATAAGTTCACTAGATTGAAACATTAGCATACTAAAACTAATTTAATAAGATACATAGTTTAAATAAGTTTTGCCACATGAAAATAATATAATTAGAGTGTGAAACTTAAAACTAGTGATAGATTTTAAATATATATAATTCTGTGCTAGCATTTCAAAGAACAAGTTTAAAACTTAAGAGAGAAAATACAAATTTAACGATAATTAAGTTTATAGTCAGTTACCAAATAAATAAAATTACATTATGATTACAATTAAGATTTAGGAAAGAAGTGAAGTGAGGAGAATTAAGAGTTCATTCTTCGGCAAAACGGATTACCTTTAGAAGTTATGGTGGCCACTTATAATAATGTATATGAAGTTTAGCAAGGCACAATATTAATAAAATAATGGTAGGCATCTTCCAATATTCTTTTACAGTTAAACATAACAGTTCTTAAGTAGCGATGGCATAGCAGGGAGGCAGAACAAAGGCGATCTAAGGTCAGGGAGGCAATTTCTTTTTACTCACAGTTCATTTTGCTTCCACTCTCCAAACGAATACCAGAGAAGAGTGATTTGAATTCCTTTTGCATGTTCCTAGAACTTCTGCTCCTCCTATACTTGAAATTTGGCAACATTGGAAGATGTAAACAAATACGTTCAGAAAGCATTATTTAAACATATTTTTTTAATTTGCAAATAACTTTAAAATATGATTTTTGGTTTGACTTGAAATAGTTAAATGAGAATAACATTTTTAAATTGTAATAATACTTTTTAGAATTTTCTGGCATTGCTTTAGCTTTACATTAATTGTATTTATTTTTATATCTGTAATACATATATGCACATCTAAGTGAAGGGAATTTACAAGCTTGGAAATAAAATATACTTAAGCTAAAAGAATAATTTAACTGGTTACACATAACCATTTTGAATAAACAGGGTGGAAGCGATATGTGTATATGTGTGTGCTTAACATTCCTATATGACCAAATAAACATATAAACAGATTCAAACCCTACTTTAAATGTATGTAATGTCATCAGGCAGTGAAGTTAAATATGTACTACAGATTTACCACTTCAGTATTGTCAGGTGCCAATTGATTTTTGGTCAAACTACCCTTAGTGCCCAGTAGGCTTACATCTCAATAATAAAAAAAAGATTAAGGACAGAGATAGAATGCTAACCCCACTCCAGCTTTTCAAGATACATGGGAAATAGTTCTTTTTGTGGAATAGACCAGTAAAGGGCTGAGTGAAGGAACATATGAATGTAAGGGAATAAATTTTTTTATCCTGCCGGGAAGAACAATTTACTTGTAACTCAAAGTCAAAAGAAAAATATATGTAATTTTAATGTACTAATGAATACATGATAATAAAATTCTTTATTTTGGAAAAAAAAAAGTAAAAGTATATCTTAGCAACGATATTTCTAGATAACTACTAATTGAACTTGATAGCTTGAAGATAAACCACTTACACTTGTAGACAATAGATTTTGTCAGAATTTACTGTTATTTTAAAGCCCAAGGTCTCATATAGTAAATAAACTTAAACATATATATTATAACGATCCAGAAATAGGATCTTGAATGTATCTGCACTACAGGGCGCCATCTAGGCATTTGAACCTAGAAAAATTTATAAAGTATGCAGATACATAAGTCAAAAAAAAATTTTTTTTTTATATATTTTGATATCCGGTCGTTATCCCATTGTTACTAGCTCAATGGAACAGCAGAGATTTATATTTCATAAATTCTTATCTAAGAATAATTTTTTAAAAAAAGAATAAAATAAGCCACTGCCGGTAATTAACATACAAACATTTATTTACACACACATATATAAAATTTAACATTATTATTTTAGCATGTTTACATTTTAAAATTTAATTTACATTTTTAACTTTGATTTTAATTTACATTTTAATTTTTATAAATTTACATTTTAAATATTATAAGTTCACACAGATGGATTTATAAAATGTGTTTTTAAAATGTTGAGTATAGATCGGTTACATAGATTACACGGTCAAAAACATTTCAAAATAAACATAAATGATCAAAATACAAAATCATTGATACCATCAATTGCATAGGGAATACAAGAAACCCAATTGTATTCATCATAAGATACCACAGAGACACCAATAACTTAAAAGACATCTGAATAAATACGATTTAGATACCGTAAGGTATCATTATTTACCGAATGTCTATATATTTTGATCAAATATGAAAAACAAAAACATAATTAACCGGTAACGAACCCTTGCAAGCATCTATACCCAACCTAAATTTAATGAATTTTTATTTAGAGTGTCGAGTATGAATAGACTACATAGACTTGCATTTGAAAAGAAAATATTCTTTCCCTTATTTAACCTTAGGCCAAAAATTTGCAGTCAGACCGGCGCCAATCCATCTGATACATTTATGTATTCAAAGTAGCATGAAAATACGACAACACAAAATACTATACTGTCAGAAATGTACATCTAAACAGTAATTACAGTTAGAGAAGACATTGTCTCTCCACCAACAGGAATGCTACATCTGTTGGCGAGTAGAACAATAAACAAAAAACTCCATAGGAATAGACTGCAGTCCTTTGCCAACTTACAAACCCATCCATAGGCAAACAGAAGGTGTGTGGCATATATATGCAATCCTGCCCATAGCGGATCTCATACTACATCTACTAATTACACAAATATATCCAATCCATTGAGCTAATTCAACTACGAAATGAATAACCTTAGATTACCCTCCCTTAAACTATATATATAATTTACAAATCTATATAGCCATTCACACCCAACTTAAATTTAACATTTATATAACTAGTTTAATGAAAAACAGAAGTCATAATAAAACTTAAAGAACAAATAAATAAATAAATGGAAATGATTTTACAAAAGAAATACATTAAATAAAATTATAACTAATTAATAAATAATGTTGGTCAGATAGGATTCTATTTCTTATAAATTAAATACTGAGAAAGTTTATATTTTAAAGTTCTTAGTGTTTCAAAATGTTTTTAAAGTTCTTACTATTTTTAAAACATTCCTCTTTATCCATTTTATGCTGTTTGGAATCCACGTTAAATCCCCCGATGATCCTGTTGTCCTCAGTATAAGAAAAGCGATGTTTCATTTCTTTTTTTTTGTAACAACTGAAGGAAATGAAAGTGCATCTTTCAATCCCTTCATCACCAACTCTCCGACTTAACACATCTCAGTCCTCTAATTAATTAAACAAAATCCCTTTTTATTTTCAAATTTTTTTTTTATACGTAACTTAAGGATCCAATGGACATTACATCATCAATGTGATGGTCTTTTCACTGAGGTCCGATTCCATTGTTTTTCTCTCCTATCTGACCATTGCTTATACATTTAAATGCCCAAGGCTAGTTTACATTGACTAATTAAAATAATCATTTCCATTTTCAATAACATTAATTAATTTGTTTTCAAACTTAAAGATATATTTTTATCTCTAAATCTTTTTTAAGTTTTTGCTTTTACAATATCTTTTCTACTTTTAATAAAGTTTTATTTTAATAATTTTTTTTTATCTGTGCGATTTTATATAGATACGACTTTGGATGATATTTAATTTCAATTTTTAATTCTTAAACAAAAGAAATTTTTATTTGCGAACTTTTATTTTTTTCATGTTTACTAATAAAAAAATAATGTAATGTCATATGTGCTCATTACTAGTAGAGATTTTAAGGAAGCAACAGCTCAAAAAAAATGATAGAAGTATGTGGCTAGTGGCATTAAAGGGACGTGGGTTCATATTCAATCCATCTCACCACTGACTCACAATGTAAGATCTACGCCTGACCTGCTAGAGAGACTGCTGCTTCTGTGACTGACAACTTAAAAATCTACCTAAAGAATTGACAAGAAGTAAAAAACTGGAATGAGAAATAACTCCACAAACTGAGAGAGAAAATCAATCCAGCTGACAGTGAAGGACATACCGTCTCTACAAAAAAAGGGATGATCTCCCACTGGACAGTAAAGAGCTCTCGAAAGAAATACCCATGGAAACAACTACAAGGAAAACCTAGGTAAAAAGCATGCATGCATTTTAATTTTAATGTTCATAAATAAATAACGAAGGAACAATCTTGAGATTTAGAACTCTACCCAATAGGACTTCAAGATAGCTTTTATATTTGATCTGTTTTACTATGTTTTTTTTATAGCCACGTATTTATATAAGTGTGTGTGTTTTTTTATTATTGTTATCATGTATTTTTTTTATATAAAAGTGAGTGTTATTAAACATATTTATTCGAAAATTGCGTATACTTGCTTTATTCTCCTATCACCAAGCTACGACAGGGAGGAAAACTGCAATTTAGTGATTAAAGGGTAAGGCTGAATTTTTAAAGGTATTCATGTGCTGCTTGTTCATGCGAATTTCCCAATTATAAAAAAATAAATAGCAAGCGCTGGACATTCGTTAAATTTCTTGAAATAGTTTGCTTTGTTCAGCAGCCGAGGGTTCTTGATCAGGAAAAATAACACCAAGATAATATGTACGTATTGCCTTGGGGTTCAGTTAAGGGTATAGATATGAAGTTAAATTTGTATCTGTATTAGCTCTCTGCTTGCATTGTAATGGTGGTGGTTAAATAAATAAATAAATAAATAAACAATATCCATTACAGTTGGAGGCTAAGCCGGGATATTTCAGTTAGCAAAACTGATAGTAAACAAATAAGAAATAAATAAATGAAAGGAAGAATCAAAGTTATGAAAAAAGAATTAAAGTATAATAAATAAGTAGAATATAAAATAAAATAATCGAAATAAAATAGAACTAAGAAAGTATGTAATCTTAATGTACTAATGAATACATGATAATAAAATTCTTTATTTTGGAAAAAAAATTAAGTAAAAGTATATCTTAGCAACGATATTGCTAGATAACTACTAATTGAACTTGATAGCTTGAAGATAAACCACTTACACTTGTAGACAATAGATTTTGTCAGAATTTACTGTTATTTTAAAGCCCAAGGTCTCAGATAGTAAATAAACTATAAGAATTTTTAAAAAGTATATCTTTTTTGAAATTCTGGTAATGACAAATTATTTTCTTCTTAGAGTTATATACATGTTAAAATTAATATCTTTATGAATTGATTATGATGTAAAGAAATAAAGGTAAGAATCATTCATATAACTAAATAAAGAAATATGTTCTAATAATGATGTTTCTAGATAACTATTAGTTGAAATTAATACCCAATCTAAACTACTTATTCTACTAGCTAAACATAGTTTTTGTTAAATTAGATTTTACCTAACAATAAAAGATTATATTTTACATCAATGCCCAAAATCCTATGTCAGACATAAACTCAGATGGATATTTTTATAAGTAAGAGAACTGTAAAAAAATCACATTTCTTCTGAAATCTTAAAAGTAACAATTTATCTCCTCCTTAGAGCTATATAAATGTTAAGTATTTTATGAATTAATTAAGATGTAAACAAATTAATGTGAGGAAATATCCATGCAAATTAATAGGGAAAGATATTTTAGCAATATTGCTGATAGATAACTACTAATTGATATTGACAACACCTCAAAAATCCCTAGCTTTAAAGGAGGTAGTTATTTTCAAAATTTCAGAAGAGATGTGATTTTTTAAAATCCTCATACTTTTAAATATATATATTCTGAGTTTATGTTCCATATAAGACTTGATTCATTGAGATAAAAATATCACCATTTGTTTCTAAGTAAATTGTGATATAATCTATTGTTGGCCTTTAGAGTAAGAAATTTAGTTTGAGAATGCCAATTTTAATTAGTGGTTACATTATTGTTAAAAACATATTTTTATAATTATCATATTTTCTGGCATATAGAACACACTTTTTCTCTCAAAAATGTCTAAAATATAGGTGCATCCTATACACTGGTAATCAAAATTATGAATTTAAATTTCAGTCAGTCTAAAACTTCTGGTTTATATTAATATATGTATATAAGTATTCTATTGAATTATGACCATTAGCAAAACAGTAGGTTCAAACAAATTGTTGCTCAATTTGTTTCTTTTCTGTTTAAGATAATAAGTTGCCCATAAAAAAATCACACAAGAAAAAACTACCATGTGTGTTTGTGCATGTTTATCCTAAGGGCTGAATGAATGAAGGGGAAATCAAGTTTTGTATAGACAAGGTATGGTTTAGAAATCTTGGTGGGCCAGTAAAGAAATCTGCCTTTCTAGTATGTGATCAATTTTGGAGTCATAGAACAGAAGCGTGGAAAATAAAGTCAACCAACGGAAAACTAAATTAACTGTAATTCAGGTGGCCTAATGAGCCAGCTTTTATTTTTAGATGTCTTCATTAATAAACTATTTAAAGAGTTTATGATAGAAAAATAGAACAGTTGAATGCAGATTACAGATTTTGAAGTGATACCATCAGAAAAAAGGAAAAGGTCTAGTATTTACTTAATTTGTGAATGAATCAAAACTTCATAGTTGATGTGAAACATGAGATAGGTAAATGTCATTTAAGAAATGTGGAATTAGTAACTAATTTGATGGCCTAGAGAATAATTTGTTATATGAGGACTTGGTTTTTGAAGAAAAGGCTTCAACTGATTCTTCATTTAACTCTTAAGATGAATTTCTGGATTTAAAGAATGAAGAGTAAAAATTACAAACAACACTGTTCCCTAGTTACATTTTTGTAGACATAAATAACTATAAAATTAATAAAGTAAATCGTTATAGAAATTTCTGAAAAAAATTTAGAATTTTTTTTTTCTAAAAATGCAATAAATAAGGGAGTGAATCTTGTATGCTGCCGTGTCCTGTACGACGGTTAATACGGTATATATATAAATACATTTCCATTTTTATTTATTTATATCTTTATTATTCTATAAAATATATATAATAAGCATACAAACATATATATTTAAAGAAATTGTTTATTTATATCTTATTTATTTCATGAAAATATATAAAAAACATACACACATATATATTTAAACATGAAATACAGCATCCTAGGAATTATTTATTTTTCAGATATTTTTATTTTTATGTTATAACAATGTATAGAGAAATGGACGTATATCATGTATAATATTTCATATTTTTTGATAAGTTTTGATTACAATAAAATACATATTATTTATCGAACTCCAAGTCTACAGTACTTTTTAACACACACATACACACATATGTATATATAACACAGATATTAATTATATGTTGGATTATTTTTATTATCTAATACCAAATATTGATTGCTTTTAGAAAAATTTAAATTATTTACATTTTCTAAATATATTCAACTGTTAATAGTAGTACATAGTTTAGTATATAATACAACGTTTTGAGTGGTATTATCTTTCTTCTTCAAAGTGCTCCTGGCCAGACTAGTGAGCAGTATGGAAATAAACATGAACTTTTAGATTTATGAATATTGAATTTAAGGAAATGCTCTAACCAACTGAGCTATTCTGCCAAAGGCAATATTCAGTTGAATTTTCAAATATTTATCTATGAGGGTTCTCAAGATTTATCCACTTTCCTCCCTTAAGATCAATGTTAATTAATGGCTTCTAGATATTAAGTATTATTACACTAGGTTTTCTTATGGGTTATTTGTCATTGCCATGTAAGCAGCTTCTTTGAATTTGCTTTTATGTATTTTTCCCCTGTCTATCTAATATTTTTGTATTTGTATTTTCCTAATCAAACTTATGTTTACTTGGTAGATACATAATTTGTTATATCTGTTTTCTTTTTTCTAATTACCAGTTTGTACCCTTTCAACCATTTTTCAATATCAAAACTGGTCTCACTAATATATCCTATCACAATCATGGTATTTCATAGATACAGTTTTTGTTTTTCTGTATTTCAAGTTTAAGTTTTGTAGATGTTAGAATTCTTCATAGTGTGGTATCACTTGAAAGCTGTTTTGGTGTTACATTCATTTCAGATTTTGTTTAGGTTGTCTCATATTCCTGGTATTATGGATACACTATAATACCAAAAAAAAACTTTTTTTTGATTATTGGTAGTGTAGTGTATCTCTACATATAAAAATAGCAGGCAAACTAAAGAAAATCTGCACTGAATACAACATTAGAATAGCTTTTCAAAGCCATAACACATTACACAGAGTTCTAACTTCTATAAAACTTAAAATTCTGAAAAAAAATAAAACAAAAACAAAAACTGCTGCTAGGAAATACATTGTGAGACAATGTTTATAATGAAATGTATTGCCTCATTGAAAAATGAATGAAAGAGCACAAACTGATGATGAGAAAACAGACATATTTAAAATATTAAAACATCTATTTACCTCTGAACATATGTTTGATTGGAAAAATACAAAAATATTGGATACAAAGAAGAAAATTGGAGGATGCTGCTTATATGACAACAGAAAATAATTCCATAAGTAAATCCAGTATGATAATTAGTTTCCAACCAGTAACCACCTAAACATTCACAGTAAATATAGCAACCAATATCTCTAACTGCTGTCAAGGCAACCTTCACACCTTTTAATAGCAAGAATGGAAATGATAATGTACAATATCTAAAAGTTATTAGTTAGCCTTGTTCTTAAAAAAACAAAAGGGGAAAAATCAGGAGGACTTTTCATAGATAAGTATATGAATTTTTTTACTGAATATTGACTTTGATAGAGTAGCTCAGTTGGTTAGAGTATTACCTTAAATGCATTTTATTCATGAATTTAAAGATACACTTCAATTTCCTTGCTAGTACTGTCACTGATCAAGCCAGCAACACATGAAAAAGAGAGAATAATAATACCACTTGAAATAATGTGTTATATAATAACCTGTGAGTTATTACTTATAGTTGAATGTATTTGGGAAGTTTAAATAAAGTTTAGCATTTTTCTAAAGACATTTAATAGAAAAAGACCAATATATAATTAATAATAAAATACCATCATCACAAACCTTCAGACAAATATTATACAGATGCTTATATATATATATATATATATATATATATATATATATATATATATATATATATATATATATATATATATATATATATATATAAATTATAGTATAAATAAAATTAAATAATAATAATATAATTATTAATAAAAAATTAAAGTGGTACATTTACATATATATTTACTAAGTGCATGCTTATTCATTTACATTCACTCAAAAATATAGCAAAATACTTACAATATCTTTATTTTTTTTAAATAAAATACATGGCATAATTTTAATTTTCATTGTAATTACAAACACACTAGATGACCTTCTTTGACGATATTTTTTTGTTATGAAACCATAATAGCACTTTCTAATTGTTTTAGTATTTTATATCTATATCCATTTCATGAATGTTCTTCAATTTTGGAAAATATTTAGCATTGTAATTAGAAAACATTTAATCATGTAAAATACTGTAAATCAGATTCTAAAAGAATAATAAAGTGAAGCTTTCAATATAAGCCAAAAGAATGCTATTAACTCATAATAAAGTAATATGATGGCCTTTGGTCAGAGAACTACAGAAAAATTGCTGCAATCATCTTATTTTAATTCATATTGTACAAACATCTATTGAGATAATTTTGTCATTTGTTTTAAAATAGCAAACTCATTTCTCAAATAGCAATTTTTTAATTAAAAAAAACTTTTATCAGCATAATCAAATAACAGTGAGGTCAAAATATTTTAGTCCTGCCTTCAGGTCTTTCATGAAATTAATCCATTGTAATATGTTTCAAGGCCATTTGTCTGATTACTTTGAGAAAATTTTTGGTTTTTTGGTGTTTATTGAGTTTCATGATTACTTTTACACAATAATTATATAATAATTATTAAAAATCAAAAGTATTCATGACTCAACTTTTAATTTATAAATATATATTTATTTTAAAAAAATAGAAAGTAATAACTTCTAGCAAGAAAATTATAGTGTTGATCTATATGACTTATGAGTTTGACTCCTAATGCATCATTAGTGATATTGTGTTAGGATGTTTAGAGTCATGCTAAAAGTTATAAAGTGATTTTAATATTTTAAAGCAGTTTTTGAAGCATTTGTCAAAAATTAATATTTATTCATTTATATATTAAGAACAAATTTCAATCAGAAAAGATTTTATTCATTTTCTGAAGTCACACTATTTCTGTTGATAATAAAATGATGAAACCATCATTTA
The DNA here is from genome assembly GCA_028023455.1 of Epiperipatus broadwayi. Lineage (NCBI taxonomy): Eukaryota > Metazoa > Onychophora > Udeonychophora > Euonychophora > Peripatidae > Epiperipatus > Epiperipatus broadwayi. The sequence continues at coordinate 15,028,699 of JAQFVV010006209.1, forward strand.
TTCTCATTATAAAATCATTTTTTTTAATATTTGCAAAGCTCAAACATAATTTTTTAGATGTTTTTTTATTTGTAAATGTATATTTCTGCCAAATCAAGTTTAGTTTATTGAATTCTGTTATATAATAACAGTTTAATATTAAAATCAAAAGTTGAAAGGTTACAAAATGTGTCACCAGAGAGAACAATAGACATGTTGCAGTGCAGCAGGGTTAATAAAAATGGTTTCATAATGCTCTTAGACAGAAAAATGGTTACTGCAGTATTGTAAAATTTATTTGATATATTTTATTGTTTTTTTTAAAACCTTATCATATGCAATGCTTCAAGATAAAAAAATTGTTTGCTTTCATATGATGAAATGCATTAAAGTAACAAATTTTAATGGTTTTTATTTACATTTTTTGATTATTTACATGTACTTACAATTATGATATAGACTTGTTAAGCAAATCCTCATTTGAGACTTAAGAACATTATATGTAGTCTGAAAAAAATGTTTGTCACTGTAAAGAGATTCATAAAATTTATTAACATTTTGAATTTCAATGTTTTTTATTATTTGTTTATTTATATTTTTTATGTTTATTTACATTTTTTTTAGATAGCATATCATTGAAGTTGTGCATATTGATACTGTTATATCATGGTTTAACTGAGTATATAAAAATACATTACATAAGGCAAAAAAGAACTTGAATTATTTCACATATTCATATTTAATTAAAAAATAGATATATTAATATTTAATTGAGGTTATACATGAACTAAAAATAATATGATAATTTCTAGTCTAATCAATGAGATATATATTTATTTAACTCATTTTAAGATCCTACTCTTCCCATTTTTATTTGAAAGACCTTAGTGACAATTTTGATCATATTTTCTCTTTTTGAAATGGATTGTAATTTTAACATTCATAAATATTATTGAACAAAAGATTCATTTTTAAAATGAAAATGAATTTTAGTTGAGATATCATAAAAGAATAAAATATGTCTTAAAATTCAAAATTAAAATTTCACAAAAATTGCTTCATCAGTGTTTATAAAAGCAATTCTTATTAGCCAGTAAAACAGCTTCTGGTTTATCATAACCATGTTTTTATAACTTCTCTTTTTAAAAACAAACATTTTCAAATAATATATTATCATCACATAATAAAATATAATTGTAATCACATATTTTTTGGCTTAAAATAAATATTTTACAAATATGTTGCATAAATAAGCTAAAATATATAAATGACTGAAAATTACAATTTTTCTTTCAGAAATACTAAAACAAATGGCATGTTCAAAAGTCCTAAGGCCATATAGTTTACCAATTAGGGATACCGTTGGTTTCTTTGCATTATGGTACAATCAGTAGGGCCTTGCTAGCTTTCTTTCATGACAAAAGTGATATTTGTATGAGTTTGTACAATGGTGACATCTTCATATTTTTTTTAAACTAATAATTTTAGTTCCTGTTTCTACACAAAAAATATGTGAACCAGTAAACTAACATTACACATAACCACAAAATAATGAAGACAAGACAATAACAGTACCATTATAATGCTCTAAAATTATTAACTTTGCGGTGCCTAAATTATAACAGATTAAAATAGATGTCATAATTGTGGGTTCAGAAAATTTAAACTTCCAAATCAAAGAAGAAAGAAATAAAGCTAAAGCATTAAAGAAGAATTTCTTAAGTTTTAAAGAACTGACATATTAGTGGAAAACATTTTGTAATATTCCAACTAGTATGACATGATTATATTAAAGCTATTCCAATGTGAAGTTGCTGCTGTTAATATTGAGAAAAGTACAATGAATTTCAAGATGTTTATCTTCCTCATTTAGAATATGTGAATTATAAACACAAAAACTTGGTATTATAAATAAAATATGGCAAAGGATTGATCACATATTTCTATTTGAAGAGTTAAGTAGTAAAGTGTACTGGATGTGAGATTGAAATAAAAGACTTCTGCATTCAGTTTAATAACATAAAAAAAAATGGCACAGAACTTTAAAAGTTAAGCGAATACTGCAAGAAATATCAGGAAAAACATTCAGCAATATTATTATAAAAATAAAAATAAATTTAGAAAAACAAAAACAATCTAAGATTTTCGATATCAAAACAGGTGTGAACAAATTTGCTGGAAAAAATGCTTTGATTATATAACCAAAAAGTAAAATGAATTGATTATATAATCAAAGAGTACAATGTATTGATTATATAATCAAAGAATAAAATGGATTAATTATATAATCAAAGAGCAACTACATTAAGACATTTTTGAAATATTTTTGATAAGGTATCCAATATTAAATAAACTTAAAAATGGAAAATAAGATCAGATTATCACTGCAAAAAATAAAGCTTCTAAAATTAAAGATATTGAAGCGTACACTCTCACCACAAAAATAAGTAAGGAAATTGATTAGATACAAATAACAATCATTTGTAAATACAAATTAGTTTTATGGAATTTGTTCCTGGCATGCTATTTAGAAGTTATAATATATTTAAATGTATATTTTTATTCAAAAGTTTTATTATTATTAATTTTTATTCTCTTGATTAGAATCATGCATTTCTAATTTAAATAATTGCTTATAATATTTATTTATATATGGTAATTAAGTTTCAAGAATACAGTTTCTGACATTTTATTTGTAATACATATGTATTTTGGTAATTTTCAATATAAATATTTATCTACCTCTCTTTTTCTTAGAATCACACATTTCTAATTTAATTAAGTAATAAATATTATTGTGCTGACATATAGGGAGGGGAGAAAAAATATTTAATTTCCAGTGTTACATGATAATGTCTCTGTTCCTGGCTAAAATACTGAAAACTTATGAGATAGTTGGTTTTCTTTATTCATCGACATAAGTGCCTAACTATTTAATCATATTCATGTTTGTGTCTGATTTGATTAATAAAGTTCTTTAACAAATATTATTATTGACAATGACAGTAATTGTAATATGTGTGTTCAAGGAAAAAGTGACTGGTACTCTCTCTTAGCTGCCACTTCTGAATCAATGCAAGTATTGTGTAGTAAAATACTTTAGCTATTTACCACTGAGACGGTATGATATTACCATGTATTGTATATAGAAATGATATTAAAAATATATTTTAACGATTTTTAAAAAATAATGTATTGGATAATTTTTAATATTGTTTAAAGTATATAATTTATAAAGTGCTTAATAAAAGTTTGTTAATTTATTACACCTACTGCTATTATTTTAAAAATAAATAATTTATTGTAATTAATAATTTTTAATATTGTTTCAAGTAATTTATAAAGCACTTTAGAAAAGTCAGTTTTTTTAATTATTGTAAGTCAACATTTTTTCTGCTAACATTTACTTTTATTAATTTATTGTTTAAATTGAACTAAATTTCATAAATCAATATCCATAAATATATAAAAGATAGCTATATAATAGAATATATAATACAAAAATAAAGACTAAAGAAAAAAAAAATTTTTCAAGACTGTAGAAAAGTTATCTTTTTTTAATTATCGTAAGTTGACATTTTTTTAGAAGGTAAATAATAGGAGCCTACCTCTCACACTTATTTTTATTTTATTTTTCATATTTGGCCTACCTTTTTATTATCATACCTGTATTAGTATTTTACTTAATTATTGCAGATTAATATGTTTAAAATTAGGCAAATACACCATCTAAAAATGTTCTTTCTCAAATGTTAATTAAATATATTAAAACTTATCTTATCTTATTATAAGAGAATATACTTAAAGAGAAATTATAAAAGTTTATCAAATTCAGTAGTAAGTCTCTTGCTGTACCCATGGCATTTTAAAATGTATTTTTTCACATATGAAATATGTGTAAAGTGACATCTCTAAATATTTATCAAATTTATAGCAAAAAATTTATCAAATTCAGTAATATTCCTCTTGCTGTATCCATGCCATTTTAAATTTTACTTCAAGACATGTTAAATGTATATTTATGCTAAAATCCTAAAAGTTTATTAATTTAATCATTCTATAATATTTAATTTCACTTTTCTTGTGGCAGTTGTAATATTTGTGACAACATATTAAGCATGTGTCAAAAAAAGATACTTTATTTCTATGAATCTGACAGATAAAGTTGAAAGCATGATCAGCATGTAATATAAATTTGGAAATAGAGTATCTTTTCTGGTTACACATTTAATATGTAGTCATAAATACTACAAATTCATTATTATAACTGATCTAAATTGTCATTAAGTACATGGTACAAATACAATTTAATTTGAAATATATTTACAAACTCAAATATTACCAAAAACCAAAATTTTTGTTTAAAATTTTTTCCAATTCAGTAATCTTTTAATCAGTGCTGCCTCTTTTTGCTCTTTGTGATGTCATTAAAAATAATTATGATATAGATTTTCCATGCATTTTCATATTGTAAATTACAATTTTTTTAAAAACAAAATAAAAATTTATTTGTTAGTAAAATTCTATATGAATTAAAAAATAATATTGATTAAGGCTGTAGCCTCAATCACATGCGTATAAAATGTGATAGTAGGGACCTCTACAGGTCTTTACACACAAGCTTACTCTTTGGAAGAAAAGAGGGGAACCCAGTGGAACCCTTCTTTACTTCAACCTACTTTCTATTTAAATAGGTGAAGCTGAAGCGGTTCGATCTGAGAGTGTGAAGCTATTCAATACTTCACTAATTAAGTCCACATTTCTTATTACACATTAATACTCATGAAATCTTTCGATTTACAGTGAGTCAATGAATGTGCGTTTAAATAAATTTATAATTATAAATTAAAAAAGAAAATTATGTAAGATTTTTCAATCTGAGTGTAGAATCTTTCAAGTTATAAAAACACAAACAAACAAACAAATAAATAAACTATATTTAGCAATAAAGATATAAATCTAGAAAAAACATTTTGATCTGTTTTTTTGCAATAATTGTAATGATTTAAAAAATGTTAAAACACTAAACAGAACAGGTTGAATTTCTGAGAAAGTAAAAATGATTTAAAAGTAACCACTTTCAATGCTAAATAGTATCTTAATCGCAGCATAATATGATTAGAGGAAGTTGAGATCTAAATTTGATATCACTTTTCAGTTTTGTCATTATTATATAAATCTATTCCTAAAATTTAAATTTATGTTAATCTAATCTTTAATATTCAAAAATCACTTTAAATTTAGACCTCAACTTTCTTTAGTCACATGATGCTCTGATTATGATACTACTCAGTATTGAAAGCACTCAGCTTTAGATAAATTTTCTTTATTACAAATTCAAACCTGTTCTGTTGTTAAATGTTTTAACATTTTCGAAATTATTATGATAAAGATATACTGAACACTATACTACAGTATTAAATATGTACTGCAATCCAAACTTGTAAATAAAATGTGAGGTATTATTTACTATATACAATATAAGTGAGGAAGATAGATTGTTGATCTCGTGATTCTTACTATATGTCTGAAACCCAATGATTTATTTTTCTTAACATTTAATTTAATAAAGAACTTTTATATTTTAGAAATCTCTTTAGTAATTATGTTGCTTAATTAGCAATTTCAATAGCTGACAAGTATATTCAGAATTGTTGAGAATTGAGTTGTAAATTTATACCATTGTTAAAAAAGAGTCTGAACTGTAGAGCTTAGTAGATTATTGCACTCTGGCCATCAACAGAGTTTTAAATCTAAAGCAAAGCTGAGAAAAGCTTTTTTAGATTAAAAAAAAAGAAATACATGTGACATAAATAACTAATTCTTAATTTAATTGTTATTCAGCACCATCTTCAAATATCAATATATTACAGGATGTCTATAAGTTTAATCAATTTTTCTATTTATAGTCACTTTTCTTCACATCAAGTAAACAAACTTCTTAATTTTATCTATCCATTTCACAAGTAGTTTTTTTCTAGGTCTTTTATAATTCTATCGGAATCTAATTTAAGCTTTCATTTATTCATCAATCATGATATCTTCTAGAAATATCTCCAATCCTTTTTCATTTCAATTTCTTAACTTTTTCAATGATGTCAATATTACCTGTTTGTTTTTGAAACACATCACATTCAATATTTTCTTATTATTCTCAACACAAATTTCTCAAATGCCTTACTGTATTGTTTGAAGTTTCTGAACTACTCTTCTGTTAAGTAGACAAGTCTCATATCCTAGGTAAAATCAGAAAAACATATTTATTACATTTTTTTTTAAACATATAAGCTTATAGCCTTTTTATATAAAATTATTACTATCAAAAGCCTTCCATCTGAGTTTAATTCTATGAATAATTTTGTGCATTATGTTTCCACCTGTATTAATAATCTGATGAAGATATTAGTAGTTTGTAATTTTTTCTAATTCATGATTTTGTTTTTCCTCAGAAAATCCACTGAACCTTACATTAGTCTTGTTTAGGGCTTTATCTTTAGTCCTATTTTCTTACTTTTATCTAAAAACTTTTGCAATATGTTTTGAGAATCTGAAGCATTGTATAATCATCTGAAAAAATCTAAATGATTTCAATAATGTTCATTTATTTCATTTTAATCTACAAAATTTATGTAAAAGTGCCATAAAACATTTTAGAGATATAGACTCATCCTGTCCTATTCTCTTATCAATGTTAATTTTATTATATACCATGTAATCTAGTCACTACTGTTTAATTTTATTAAATATTCTTCAGAATATCACAATATTATAGGTCTATATTTTGATGATACAATATTATAACACCATAAAAAAACTTATAGATTTGATTGGTACTTTCTATAACTTCTTTCAATGTTTGGATATGATCCACTGTGGTAAAAACATATATAAATGCAACATTTTTTTTAGTTGGTTTAAATTCAAAATTCACTGCAAATAAGTTGTAATTATCTTGGTAAAGATTTTGCATAGAACTGATAAGAGATTATAGACCTGTAAATTCTAACACTGTTTTTTAATAATTTTTCTTAAATGTCAATATCATTATGGCATTTATCTAATCTTTTGTAACAACTTTATCATTTAGACAAGATAGATATATAGTTTTGATAGTACATTTTTATCATTTAGACATTTGCTATATAGTTTTGACAACAATTTTTGTGGAGCTTTTCCTGTCATCACAGATATTCCTCACTTCTTTATTTATAAAGTTTAACATTTTCATAAATGTAATGACTATCATGGTTATTTTGTTTTTTGTTCTTTATTACTATATAATTCTTTGTAAAGTTCTTCCATATATTTTACAATGCTACTATTTTTAATAATAGTTCCATTTTTATTATTAAATTAGAAATAACATTCTTTTTCCAATATCAAGATGTTTTATATTTTTACATTTTTTTTCTTTTATAGTGTTTCCTAATCCATTTTCTGTATTGTTTTATAAATCTTCAGATATTCAATGTTTTTATGTGATCATTTTTGAATATATTTCATATTTCTTCTTTTCTTCATTCATTTTTTTGTCTCAGTTGAAAATTTATTGGTGAATGGCTAATTTTTTTCTACCAGATATCTTTGTTGCAGTTTTTAATAAAATATCAATTACTTTCTTATTATTCTCAGCTAAATTTGACTTATTTTTAAAAGTCTGTAAAAACTTTTAAAAGATTAGTAAGTTCTAATTTAAATTCATTAAAATGTTTTTGAAAATCAACTATCAATAGTGTATTTTTTAATAATTTTTGTCTCTATAATTTTGCATTTCTCTAATCATCTCTTGTTGTGTTGAATGTATTCATAACATTAAAATATATCTGTTCAGTTGAACATTTACTTGAATACTTCAATTCCCATTTTCACTTAATATTTTTGTGAAAAGAAGAATACATAATATACACTCTTTTTTCTGAAAAATTCCATAAGCTTATGCACTCTCTTATTTCTGTTACCATAGCCAAATTTATGTATACCATTTTCAGCTTTGAATCATTTTCCAATTCTAGTACTAAGTCTGCAATGATAATTTTGAAAACTTTTTGTATTACAATGGAATATTGTTGAAACATAAACCTGAATTCTTTGCAATTAGTATCTTCCATTAGAATAAATAACTAATTTTATCACAGTATCCAATATATCAACAATCTGAACAACATTATTTTTCCATTTTTTATTTGAAATAAATTTCACTCCATTTGTGCTTCCAATACTTATATCTCTATAGTGACATACTGTTTATCTTTTTTATAATTTCCCAAAATATAATACTATCCCATTTAATATTAGATAATTCTTCTTTTAATTTATATAATCTTCCTTCTCCTGTAAATGTTCTTCAGTTATGCATAGCTAATTAAAAGTCACTCTCAAAAGGCAGCCTAGGTCTGCAATTAAGATTCATAAACCCTCTCCTTTTAGCTGTCCTGGATGGCAACTTTATAGCCTCCTGGAAATAAGAACTATGATTTAATTTTGTCTGTTATGATTGTAAATATTTATTTTTTTAAAATAAAAGTTTATTCACATATACACATTCATTGTACCTTCTATAATATTCAACTAGCATTTTACTTAAGAACTATTAAGCAACTGAAAAGAAAGACCTTGGTCTTAGAATCTTCATTTAATATTGGTCAATAAATGAGATCACTTTTTATATCAAGCTGAATTAAATAAATTTAGAACAATCTTGAACTGGTAGATAAATGTTCAGTGTGTCTACAAAAATAACTTATTGGTGATTATTTATCTTTTCGTCATATGTGTGATCAAGTGTATTAGTGGTATGAGATAGCATGAATGGTTGAGGGTCATGTGAAAGTTTGAGTTCAAACCCTCTATAGATTACATATGTAAGTGCTGGCATAAAAAACTCTTTTCCCAGACATGAGGTATTCATTTATAATTTATCTTTAAAGCGCAAGTGCATTGGCTTAATCGCTAATATCATTATTACATAAAAAATATAGCGCTATATAAAATAATATCTCAAAAATAGCTTTAACAAAAATGTGATGACATTATCATTACTTGTAAATAATTCTCTGAAGATCATATGGCACTTTAGTTTCTAAAGTAAATTCTATTTAGATAGCAAATATATTTTGTAAAAATATATTCAGTTCAGTTGAGGACTGATTAAAAAATCCTTTATATTTTAATCCACTAATCTATCACTGCTTTTAAACAATTAGGGTGAAAACTTTATATAACTATGCTTAGAGTCTATACTCATTATTAAAACATACTATTTTTTTTTATTTTTATAGCAAATCTGTTTTTATATAAGCAAATACATAACCATATGGTTAGTTCCTCTTGGAATTCATGAAGTGATAAAGCACTCTAGACCAAAATGATTCAATTCAAAATCGATGGACAAATCTTTAGATTTTGAATCCACTAGTCTAAACGCTATGCAATACACAAGGAAAATTTAAAAATGCATTTAAATTATAAAGGAATAAGATTGGAGTACGTGTTTTGTCAATTAAGCAGGACGTTTTTTGCAGAGTTTGTTAATCTTATGTTTAAAAATCCGGATATATTTTTTAAAATAGTTATTTATAAAATATCATATTTTAAAGCTTTATTAGCTTTTTTATTGTGTTTTGAAAATGAAAACTTCTTTTCAATTGCATTCTTTAAATACCGTTTAATTGTTCAGCTATTAATAATACGGCTTTAAATCAAATATTTTTTTTTTTAAAAATCATTATCATGTTGTCATATTAACATTGGGAGCAATTTTTAAATTTCACTGCGTGACATCATCAAATTATTATTAAAAGACATCTTAGAATCTAATGCGTGATATACCATTATGTTAATGTCATTTTCTACTAATGCAAGTGATAAAATCGCACCATTATTTGTATTAAAAAATCTGTCAAAAATTTTGACCTTGAAGTTTTAAATATAGATAAAATAAATTATAATCTTTCCATTATTCTTTTATTATTATTTTGCTATTCATTTTCATGTGGCTTTTGTAGCAAAAAAGGAAGTTAATCCGTCAATTGTTTTAATAAATTAAATTCATAAAGTTTTTTTAAAAAATAAATCTGTTTAACCATTTAAATAAGATCTTAATATATATAATAGTAACACATTATATTATGTAAAAAAGAGATAAAAGACTGTAGATTTAAATACAGTTTAATAAATTAGGGTTAAACAGTGTAAACCATTTTATTTATGATTAGCACGAGAAGCTCAGAAGGATTATACTAATTCAACATCCCATGAGTGATGAAAAAAGTACAAACATAAATAAAAAAAAAAAAAAAATAAGGCGAAACAATATTTAGATAGCCGATCTCTTCTCCAGTTTCTTTATAAAGAAAAACATTGAAGAATAAAATACAGTAATGAAGATTTATGAGTTTGTTTAACTCTTTAATTAAAAAAGACAAATACCTAAAATTAGAGATCAATAATTAGATGGATAGTGAGATTGGCATGTATTAACTGTCTGAAATAAAAATGTTTAGCTTACTTGAAGCCTAAAAGTTTTGGGTATCATCATCATCATCATCATCATCATCATCATCATCATCATCATCATATGTGATCCTTGAAAGGGTATAGTACTATCAAGTGAAGATTTCATTATCCTTTTCATAATTCATGATAGTTAATAACTTGCCTAATTTAAAATGTCCATCCTATTAAATGGCAACTTAAATTTTTTTTTGTATTTTCAAGCATTTTTGTAATGTTGGTTGTCATCATTATGTATATGAAATATGGCATTATGTTTTATTATTAGTAGAATCAAACTTTGTTTACGTAAAAGTTTTTTAAAATAGAAACATTTGTTATGTAAAAAGAATAGGAGATTAGAAGTATTCTCCAACAGCACATCTCAAATGTACTCACTCTTTTTTATATATAATTTTTGGATGTCCAAATTTTGGTTATTATTAATTTAGTGGCTATTAAAATACTTTAATTATTTCACATTTTAGACAGTTTTGTCATAGCTGTGCTTGATAATGCAATTCTGTAAAATTCCAGATGATGGAATCTAGGCATTTAAATATAACTATCACTTTACAATCTTAGGCACTTCGAATTTGGAAGAAATTGTGGTTTTGATTTTATTTAGCTTGAAATTAAACTCATGGGTATAAAAATTGTACATGATAAAAATGTATCATATCCAATGAAATCATTTTTATAATAATAAAAGGTAATTATTAATTAATTTATTTTTAGAGGTATTTGGGCAAATGTTTATAAATTAATATTTTCCTATACTGTTCTAGACACTCAGAAAAAAACTAATGTTATGTTAATGTTGGAAAGATGGTCTTGCTCACTTTAAAAATGATTAAATAGCAATAAGTAAGTAAATAAAACAGACTATTTCAATTTTAAGATCAAATAGCACTGCAATAATGTAAATTCACATTACTAGGTAATCAACTTATGAATAGCAATAGTTAAAAACAGTTCTTTATGTTTTGCAATTATTTTTTTCAGAAATTTATAATGTAAAAAAACCTTATCATAAAATACCACAAGAGAACTTTCTCAGTTAAAAGCCATTATAAGGGAGTAGTTAGTATATTTGTTTTACTTGTATAACCCATGTTTAAACTTAAAAAACAGATGATTCAACTTACCAACATCCATTTACATTGTGTGCTTATATTTTATTTAATTTTTAAAATAATTTATCCTAATATTTTTATTTCAGATTTATTTATTATTCAATAATATTAATTGATGCTGTTATACTAATATATCCAAATTAGTTTTTAATATCCTTCACAATAAAAATTTGTAGGCTTGTACTTATATTTTTACTAGTACAGGTTCAAAACTACAGGATATTTTTAAATTTCAGAATATTAACTTAAAAGTACATAAAAGTTAAAGGTGACTACTAAATGTGTAAGTCCAAATGACTCTGTGATGAAGGAAAGTAGCAAAAACTAATTGGTAATGAACATATAGAAGCACTATTTGCTCCATTAACATTTTAACTTTGCTTAGATGGTTCTGAAATAAGAACAAATAAAATAAATAATTAAAAAAAATCTAATAGTATGTCATTTATGACAAAATGTTGAAGCAGCAGAATTAATAACAGATCCTGGTTTTCAGTTCTTTAGTTCGCCATCTATTAATAATCATGGTAAACGAATGCAAGCCATTATGTTTAATATAAGCAGAGAAAATCATGTGATAATATATCACATATATGATACAGCCAAATATTGAAAGTGCCTACTGTTATCATAAAACAAAAGCCACTAAAATATGTAAGTATTTACATAGTATTAGATGTATAAAATTATGTAAGCAATTTAGCTAAGATCCAAAACTTTAGATTGTTTTGAAATTCAGGCTATTATACTGACAGCATAAAAAATTAGTTGATAAATGTATAGTTGAAAGTTCACAGATTTCACTGATTAGCCAATATTACAACAGAAAGTTCTGGAATAAAGTGAATAAGAATAAATTACTGCTTCTAAAAGCAACAAATAAATTTTTTAGTAACTTCAGTAGTTTTCAGGTATATAATCTATGGACAACCCAAATAGAGATTCAACATTATTCAGTAAATAGATGTCTATTTATTCTATTTTTTTTCCATATGTCAAAGCATTGGCTAGGAAGCGAACTCATGAAAACTATCTGCAAGCAACTGCTTGCTTGGAAGGCAGCTGCACTGACATCTCAGCTACCAATGCTTGACAGTCTATTTATTCTTGATTGTAGAATGTAGTATTAAATGTATGCTCATGTAAAAATGACAAATAAAATGATATTTAAATATGATGTGCTTATTTCAGAATAATGAAAAGAGATTATATATTTATGAATATAGAATTTATACACACATACAACAAAGTATGTCCATATATATTATTTACAAGGATGTATTGCATTATAATAGCATTTTGTTTTCTAGTGAGTGCATAGATCATATTTGATCAGTATAGATTATCTTTGGAATTTTCTAATAAAAAGAGGTAGACTTCTTATTGAACAATATTAAATGAGTTTTTTTGATTGGTTATGATCTAGCTACCAAAAACAATCTAAGCTTGATTAAAAGATCCCCAGTTTTTTGAAAAATATTTCACTTCTAATCAGATTTAAATCTTATGTCATAGGTAGGACAGAAAAATACACAAAATTTCAAATCATCTCAAGACATATGTACAGGTAAATGCTATTATTAATATGTCTGCACATATTATCTCATGAAATGATTAAGAATTTTATATGTATGAGTATTCAATTTATTATACTTTGATTTACAATTATCAAAATTGCCACACTCATATATTTAACAACAATCACTTCAGATAAATATATTAACAATTGTTACTAATCATTTTTTAAACTAGAGATTATTCCTGTCACAGATAAACCTCAGTTAAATTTTAATATCTTTGTTTTCAATAAACACACAGGAATATGTTCTTATTCAAAAAATGATTAGTAATAATCATTAAGGTATTTTTGAAGTGGTTGGTATCTAATATGAATGCGAAAAATTTGACATTTGTAAATTAAAGTATAATTATTTGATAATGATACATACTGAATAAATAAGCCCTAAGTCTTTTTAGATGTCTTTAATCATAATTTTCAAAAGCTCTGGACTAATTTAAAGTGTTAATTCTATCTACATTAATAAAAGAATGTTTCCATTTTTAAAAAAAAAAAAAATTAAAATTAAAAAACAAGCAGTCAGAAGATTCCAAATGAATAAAACATAAAAATGCAAATTAGACTAAAAAAATCTTTCGAATATTTACCAAAGAGAAGGGTTATTACTTATAAACATTTAGGTACTTCTATTTTTTTATCAGACATTTTTTATTAAACAGTATTTTTTTTTCTAAAAAAAAGATTTTTTTTTTTAAAAAAGAATTTTACTTATATTTACTAGAATTTAAGAGTGGTCAGCATAGCTGCCTTACAAGCAGTTGTCGCGGGATCGCTTCCCGGCCGATGCTTTGACACCTGAAAAAAAAAAAAAAAGGCAATAGCATCAAGAAATACAAAAAAAAAAAGCTAAAGTAGTTATTTAATATTTTTATATTATTATTGTTAGATCATCAGAAAAAAATGTTAAGAGCATTTTAAAGGTAAATTTAAAAACACCTGTAGATAAAAAAATATAAAACAAAAAATTATCTAAGTTTATAAAGATACACTTTTTTAAAGTAAATGAGAATACAAACAATTTCACTTTTCTAAATATTCAAAAGTTATAATATTTCTGTAGTGTAATTTTTACTACACCACTATGAATTACCAATAAAAATTATTAATACTCAAAAGTTATAGTTTTATTAAACAAGTGGTATGAAGTTGAGTTAGCAGTAAAATAAAAATAGTTTATATAAGCAAAACTTTTAGGAGTCAAACAGATATTTGGTCATATTTTCAATTCTAAAGAAGTAATAGATGTCTTGCAACAAAATAAAGACAGGAAATGAAAAATAAAAGAAATAATGACTATCTAATGTGTTCAATTGAGTACATTTTAGAACAGGCTACAATTAAATAGAAGATTTCTTAATTCCGCTTTTATTTTAAGCATAATGATTTCGGTTAAAAATGCATTAAGTTTATATTTATTGCTTTTAATATTTTTGAGTGTAAGGATGTATAACCGATTATTAAACATAAATCTTAAATATTTGATGTATTACAATAACCTTGAAAATTTTATTAGTAATATTAGATCAATTATTAGAAGATTTTAATAAATAATATATAATTACTTGACTGACACATTAAGTTTTTAAAATTTTAATTATTTTAAAAATAATTAAACAAGTTCATATTTTTATCCTAAATCACAATGTTTTAAAATAAAATTGAAGCAGCATATGTTCATAATTTGTTTAATTACAAGCAAATTTATTAATTAACCATATCAAATTTAAAACTATTTAATTAGTTAAACTAATAAAAAAGTTTAGTAAAGGTAAAAGCAATAAAAAAAAAGTTTTTAAAAAAATCTGCATTATTTTTTAAAATGACAAATGGAGCTCCATTTTCGTGTAGAATGACTTTCCTATTTTAATATGATAAATAATAATATCAATCATTTCAAAAAGCAGATCACTTAACAATAAATGAATTAATGAATTATAAATAGCAATAAAACGACTGAAGCAAGCTGAAACGGGCCTTGTCTCTATTAAGATAAATAATCTCTAAGCTAATACGCCCCAAGGAAACCTGGAGACATTTATCTTCTTTTGTTACTTTACTTTTTACTCTTTTTTCATAATATTATTTCTGCACATTCGATAATCTAAGTTTTAAAGCCATGTTTATTATTCTTACTTAAACCCAATATAACATCACAGTAGTAAAAAACAAAAATAAACTCTTTGCATAGCACTTACATAATATCTACTCATTAAAAAATTATTTTCTTTCGATTATAATATAATTAATAATAATTTTCAACATTTTCATTTTATTGTTTACATGACAAATTCTTTGAATATACAAATATTTAGGTTGAGCTTTAAAGAATAGATTACTTCTTGACTGATATTTTCCATTCCTGATAACGTGTTTGATTTTATTTTTAATTTATCCATCGAATATTCATGTTTTTACTTTTTTATTTTTATTAAGGTCAATGATTTCCTAATCTTAAATTTTCTGTCATAATAATTAACTATTTCCATAATACTTATAAAATTTTAGCACAAATTGACACAAAATCTTCAACTCATTTTAACATTTTTATTACCCATTTTAGCACTATCTAGTATATAATTTTACTGTTTTTGGTACCCACGTAAAGATTTAACTAGCTAATTCCTTTTTAAACTGCTTTATTTATTAAACAATATATCCACATTCAGAGAATTTTTTCTATCCTTCCTTAAATTTTCAGCAAAACATTTAACATCTTTTCATAAACACAATACTATCAATTAACATCATTTCCCCCTTTTTATTATAAAAATTATGCTAATTTATATATATATTATACAGGGTAGCCACTGAAAGACTGAATGATATAAGACAAAAATAATTTTTGTAAACACGTTTTTAAATTTTTTATTGGTTTATTTGGAAATATTAAAAGGGATGTTCTACTATCTCCAAATAATAAGCAACAACAACAACAAAAAAAAAAAAATGAAAAAGATTGAAATTGAAAAAGTTATGACTTTTTAAAATCCTTCAGTTTTTCAGTGGCCACACTGTATAAATTGTTAATTTTATTTCCAATTGCCTAAATAGACTTTTCTGAATGATAAAAATGATATAATTACATCAGTTTATATAAGTTATCCATATTTATAGTCCCTAAAATGCGCTTTCTCTTGCATTTTCTCCTATTTGATATTATTATTATTATTATTATTATTATTATTATTATTATTATTATTATTATTATTATTATTATTATTATTATTATTATTATTATTATTATTATTATTTCTATATTTAATGTTCCTTTCTATTTGGCTTTACAAATATTCAAAAATAATTACGTGTAATTTCTTTTATTTGAATAAAGAAAAACAAACCATATTCAAAGAAAAAAATATGTCAAGACTAACAATACCTTCTTCCTATTAAAAACGTGTTTCATTCTAATCCTGATTTATTGCAATCTAGCTTTCTTTTAAATATGATTTAAAAAGCACAAACAAAAAAGCATTACAGTTCTTTCTAAACCTTATATGATCTTTAATCCAAATCTGATTCCACATATTTTTAATTAATAAATATATATTTTTTATATAATGTTTTGCATTCCATCCCATATTAAATAAAACTATATACTACCTTTAGTAATTATATGATGATTATTTCAATCATCCAATATTAATTGATAAATGTCTTTAAAAATATTAGAACTTTATTTAAACTTTTCAAATACATTCAATTGTTAGAATTGCACTTTGATTAGTGCACAACACAAAGTTTTGAGTGATATTATTCTCCCCTCTTTTTTAAATATTACTGTTCTTGGCCAGTGATAATATTAGCATGATAATCAAATCTAGACCTTTTTAGTTGTGATTATTGAATTTAAGCTGATGCTCTAACCAACTAAGCAGATTATCACTGTAAATTCAATATTCATGAATCTGAAGATCCAGGTTTGATTCTCATGCACAAGTATTGTCCCTGGTCAAGTCAGCAACATCCAAAGAAAAAAGAAAATAATACAATTTGAAACATTCTGTTATATATTAACTGTTGAATGTATTTGAAAACTTTAAGTAAAGTTTGAATTTTTCTAAAGTCATTTAACAATTAATATTAGATGATTTAAATTGTCCATTATATAATTACTACTAGAATACTATCATTACAAACTTTCAGACAACCAATACATACTATATGTTTTTTTATTATTTTGCCTTTTTTAGATCTATAAAAACCATATATAAATGATTGTCTACTTGCTTTTCCCATTAAAATGAGTTGTATTAATATAAATACACTAGTACATAATTTTAATCAGTCTTATAATTTTTTCCTTATTAAATTATTTTTTCCAAGTACTTTAAATGATTAAACAATTCAAAACAAAGCAAAGCAAAACTCTCCATATAGTAGTGCCATCTTGTGCTAACAAGAGCAATCAATGGATGCCAGAAGGCTTGTGCCTAAAATCCCTATCTAGTGTACTCATCCAATATCCCCAGACTTTACTTTAAATGATCACATTTCAATGCTAAGATTTGTTAATAATGTTGCCTTCTGTATATAAAATTAAAAAGAATCAATTTAAAACAAAATTGAACTAGACAACTAACTATAAATAAAATATATTATTTAATACAACAATCCAGCTTTCATTCTTTAATGAAACCTTTTCAAGATGATTCTTTTTACACCATCACATCACCAATTACCCTACAGCAACTCCCCCTAATGGTCATTATTTATATTATTTTACAATAAATATAATTATTAAAACACATACATTAAATATAATTAGTAAAATACATATATGTACATAAAAATGATTATTCCTTTGGCAGGGGGGGGGATGTACATAAAATGATTGTTTCTTTGGCAGGGGGAGGGGGTTTGCAGTAGGGTAATTAGTGATGTGAGTGTGTAAAAAGAAACATCTTGAAAAAGTTCCATTAAAGAATGAAAGCTGGATTGTTGTATTAAATAATATTTTTATTTATAGTAAGTTGTCTATTTCAAGTTTGTTTTAAAATGATTATATTTAATTTTTCCAAGTATTACATATATGCAAATTATGATATTATTTGATGTAAAATGGCTCATCTTTAAACGAAGTCAGCATTTTCAGAGCATAGGTTATCTGCACTAAAACTCTGATAATCATATTAAACATTCCTTCACTCCAGAAGTTTTCATTCACAATAAATTTATCTACTTTTAACTTCCTATTACCCAATTATTATTAGAGCACTAGTCCATTTGTTTTTGCTTTCTGCTATTTCACTTTAATAAAATCTATTTTAATAAATTCATTATACTTATTGTCATTGTTCCCAATTTCAATATAAAAACCCAAATAAAAAGGCTTAAAATGTCTTCCGGTTTTTTAGTCTTCATACATTAGAAATCTAAGTGCTCTGCTATCTAGTTTTGATTGTTATATATATAGTGTATGATATATTTAACTTTTTGGAGTTGAGTAATAAATATTATTACAATTTTGTTTGACAAACAGATTTTTATATAATAAAATGTAAAAAAAAAAAATTGTAATTATTAAGTATTTAAATAATTGTTTTTGAGAAATTTTCTTTTTCAATATGTTTCAAATGAAATTGAGAAAATATTATTTCAACATTAAAGAAAAATAATTTTACTCATGGTACACCTAAATCCCGATATATTACAATAATAATATAATTTTACAAAATATGATTAGTAAAACAATGAATAAGAAAGTAATGTGCTAATGAAGAGAAACTAATCAATATTGGTGAAATGTTTGAATTTGTGTGATTGGTTGTAAGAGTACTATATTCTCACATTGTATGTGCCACAATATCTCTTGAATCTGGCTAATCATTGCAGAAAATAAAAGAAAATGTTGCACATTAATAGAAAACCAGTTGTGGTAAATCAAATTCTGTTAATGTATCATAATATGGCCAATTAAAGAATAAAATTGACATCATTTAGATTTTAAAAACAATTCAAAGATTGTTTTATATTATTTTATAACTATCCTCTTCCCTTGTTTGAGAGCAAGCTTCTACATTTCCTCCCAAAATATTGATTGGAAAAGGACAGGAACCATAAACTGATACATTAAAATGATATTATATACTGATAAGATAATCAACATTGATGGTCAAATAAGAGTATCAATTCCTTGTTTTTTACTACTCTGTCACTTTAAAACATGGAATGGGCCTAGAAAATTAAATTCACACAACTTTTATAAAAGATGTAAATGGATATTTTGAGAATACCAATCAAAATTGCACCAATTATGATGAAAATGACAAATAGTAAAAGTAATGCATATAAATAGCTGATATCAGAAAACAATTTTACATAATGACAGGGGTACACCAGTAGTTTTCAGCAATCATGTTTAGAATTTTAGTTGAAGCTCTTATACCTCTCACCCAATAAAAATGACTTTATAAGAACATAACAGTGAGTAAAAATGAAATAGAAAATATATTAATTAGAAGTTTATTGAACAAAAAACAGAAATTACAAAATATATAAAAAATAATAAACATATAAGAGGGTTACAAAATTAACAAAAATAATAATAAAAAAAGTAATTTATGTTATTTGGCAAGAAGATCATTTGAGAGTTGCACGTATATAATTTTAAGTAAATTAACAAATAAATTTACTGTTTTATAGAAACAAAAATACTAAATATTTTTAATACAAAATTAAACTATCACTTTATCATTTGTATTTTGTATAGGTATAAATAAAAAACAGATAAACTTACAAGTATATAAAGTAGAAACTATTAAACCTTACTGGGTAAATAAATGGACAAATAATATTAAAACAGGAAATAAATCACTTGGTGAATTTAATTTTTCTAGTTTTCATTAATGAAAATTTTTAAATAATACTATGTATATCGAGCAGATCTCAAATATCTTTTGACTTTATTGATATAAAGGCAGGATTTGATCTGCCTTGTATCATTATGGAGACAAGTAGTTTTTAATAATTTTCAGTTTAGAAAAATACTATTCTGTGCTCCAATAATGATAAAAGAATCTGAAGAGCAATTGTAAACTGAATAAATTATGATTAAGTCGCTTGAATAAATGTACTGAATTATCTGATAGATATTGTTTTAAAATTATAAATAAAGGGTTGACAGTGGAAAATTTCTTCCCATAAATCATCGGCATTAATGTGAAAATAATTTTCGAGTATTAATTTTTGTCATAATATTCTTTAGTTTGTGAAATACTTAATAAATACAAAAATTAAAATGATTTCATATATTCATTTAATAAAGTAAATCTTGACAGTAAGGATTCTAATGATTGATCAATTATGCCGAGAAAAAAAATTACTTTAAATGAAATTTCAGGAAGTAAGGTGTAAGTTACGTGTTAATGTAAAACTAGAGAGACAAAAATTATTAAGAAAAACAATATTTACAGTTGATATTCCTAATCTTCAGAAACATTCTAATGAATTTAAATTAGAACTTACAGATAGGTTTCAAGTGTTAGGAGATTTTGAACATGATTCAGATTTGAATGAAATTAATATGAAAATAACTGATATACTTTTAAACACTGCAACAAACATAGCTGGTAGAAAAAAGCAGCAATTGACTAATAAAATTTCTATTGAGACTAGAGAATTTATGAAGAAAAGAAGGAATATGAAGATATACAAAAATGATGTATTAAAAAGAATTGAATATCTCGAATTTTGTAAAATGGTACGGAAAAGAGTTGAAAATGATATAAGAAAGTATAACTGTGAAATAGCAAGGAAAGCTGTAGAAGAAAATAAAAGTCTCAAAAATGTTAAACAACATTTTGGTATTGGTAGGAAATTTATATCTCCAATAAGAAAAAAAGATGGAATTATTACTAAAAAGAAAGATGACATCATGAAATTGGTAGAAGATTTTTATAGAAGAAAATAAAAGTCTCAAAAATGTTAAACAACATTTTGGTATTGGTAGGAAATTTATATCTCCAATAAGAAAAAAAGATGGAATTATTACTAAAAAGAAAGATGACATCATGAAATTGGTAGAAGATTTTTATCAAGAATTATATAGTAATAAAGAACAAGTACCTCCTATATCTATTACATCTTCCAAATTGCCCAGAATGTTAAATGAAGAAGTGAGACATGCAATTAAGTGTATGAATAAAGGAAAGGCTCCAGGAAATAATGGAATTATAATTGATATATTAAAAGAAGCAGGTGAAGAAATAGAAACAATTTTAGCAAAGTTATATACCAAATGTCTAAATGATAAAGATGTACCGGAAGATTGGAAAAATGCAGTAATAATATTAATATTTAAAAAAGGTGATAAAGAAGATATTAGAAATTACAGACCTATCAGCCTTTTATCAGTTTTATATAAAATTTTTACCAAGATAATTACAACTCGTCTACAGAGAACTTTGGATTTCCACCAACCAAGAGAACAAGCTGGATTTAAAAGTGGTTTTAGTACAATAGATCATATCCAGGTATTGAGAGAAGTCATAGAAAGGACAAACGAATATGAGTTGTCATTATGTTTTGGATTTGTAGATTATGAAAAGGCATTCGATTCTATACACATTTCTTCAGTGATTAAAGCATTGGATCATCAAGGTATAGATCCAGGATATTGTCATATTTTAAAGAATATTTATAAAAATGCAACAGCAACAATTAGATTACATAATGATACTGGAAAAATCAACATTGAGAAAGGTGTAAGACAAGGTGACTCCATATCTCCAAAACTCTTTACAGTAATGCTGCAAGAAGTATTTTGTGGATTAAAATGGGAAACTAAAGGAATGAAAGTAAATGGAGAGTATTTAAGTCATTTAGATTTCGCAGATGATGTAGTTGTTTTTGCAAATAATGCTTCAGAGCTGCAGGAAATGTTGCAGGAGTTAGCAGATGGAAGTAGAAAAGTAGGACTAAAGATAAATGTTAAAGACTAAAGTAATGTTTAATCGATTTGCTTAAAATATGAAAATAAAGATTGATTATGAAGAATTAGAAGAACTTAACAGTTACAAATACCTTGGTCAGATTATTAATACAGATGGAAACATAATGGAGGAAATTAATCATAGAATTAAACTTGGTTGGAGTGCTTTTGGTAGAAATAACTTGATACTAAAAGGAAATATGCCTATGTGTTTGAAAAGGATGGTTTTTAACAAATGTGTTTTACCAGTTCTTACTTATGGATCTGAGACTTGGACACTTAATAGAAGAGCAATACAGAGACTTCAGACCACTCAAAGGAGTATGGAGAGATGTATGTTGGGAGTAACAAGAAGAGATCGAAAACACAATGTATGGGTAAGACAACAAACAGGTGTTACTGACCTTATTGAAAAAATTAAAAAATTGAAATGGAGTTGGGCTGGACATATTTCTAGAAGAGATGATAATAGATGGACAATTGAAATTTTAAACTGGATTCCAAGAGATTGTAAAAGACCCAGAAAGAGACCACATGTGAGATGGATGGATGAAATAAAAAAATGTGCAGGGGTGTTGTGGAGAAGAGAAGCTAAAGATCAGAGAAGATGGATTAAACTTGGAGAGACCTTCATCCTGCAGTGGATTGATAATGGTTGATGATGATGATGATGAAATAATTCGTTTAAACCAGTCTATAAAATATAAGTAATTTTAAAACAAAAATGTAATTTATTTTGATATAATTAATAAATAATTTATTTTTAAAGTATTTCTTCCTCGTCTGGAGTCTTCATGCCGTTACTATTCTAATGTGTGTTTCCATCTCACACATTGCACATTGTGCTGGCACATTTCTAATTATTGGTAGTGAAAATACATATCGAACCCGTGATAATAAAATAGTTACTTGTACATATGTTAACATTAGTATATAATTTGATATTATTAAAGTTTATAAAAATAAATAGTTACTTTTTAATAAAGATCCAGTTACAATGTCAATAAATTAATAAATGTATAATGAGATTAACATTAATACGAAATGAAAAGAAAAATTATTATTAAAGATTCTATAAAAAGATTCTAGAATAAGCGATTATAGAAAACCTGGATTTTTCAAAACATGTAGCATAGTCCAATTATGAAGACTAGAGAAAATATGGCTACAATAATAGTTTAAAATAAACCAGTAAAGAAAGAGCAAGTAAAATTAATGGTTTGCTTTAATTACAGTAGTGCTACATAAATAATAGCCTATTTATTACAATAAAATTTTATATATCTTTACCAAGATGTTGATAAATAAAAAACATGAGTGGAAGAAATATAAAGATAGGAGAAATACTTTATGAAAATCTTAAAACATATTTTGAATATTGATTATAGTATTAAACTTGACAACATCATCTATATAAATCTCAAAGTTAATTCAAGTTATAAAAAAAGAAAGAAAGAGGGGAAAGAAAAAGATGACTATACAAACCAATCTCAAAACACAAACACATCAGATAAAGAACATGCTAGTTGATATTTTCATTTATTTTATATTTTGTCATGAAACCTTTAATTTCATCATCAGAAACTTCATTTTCTGAAATACTCCAAGTTGATGACTAATTGAAGATCTCGAATATATTTTATTCTCTGACATCTTCCCAATAGAAGCAATTAACATTACACTTTTTTAGAATGATTTTAAAAGAAAGTTTGTAATAAAGATGGGATCTACCTTTCCCATAAAACTATTTAAGAATTCATTATAAAACAACCTTTAAGAAATTTTAGTGTAGTGTTCATTTATTTTACATGTCTAATTTAATGAAGGTATCATTTTACAATAGTGAATTTATAACCAGAAAATTAAAGAACAAATCAATGGTTTTATAACTTTGCCATTGTATTTTTAAAATTTTACAGAGCATCCTTACATGAAACTTTTCTAATGCCTTTATATTGTTCTGATAGTCTAAACCTTACTTCCATACAATAAATTAGATAGAATAATAGTTCTTTACACAGTAACTTAGTTGCTGTAGTTATTCCCTATGGTGTTAACTTGTAAAAAGCAGAAGCACACTGAAATCTGTGATATACTTCCACCAAAGTCCACATTTCTACTCATAAAACTGCTAAGATATTTATTGAGACTGATTTATATTTTTAAGTTGTTAATCAAATTAAATGTCATTGAAAATTATTTTTCCATCTTGAGCTGATAAAGTTCTTAAGTTTTTGAATATTAATTAATAAGCAAAAACCTTTACATGGTGCATTCAAAACATTAAATTGTCTTTGAAAAGAAAAAATAGTGCTATCATCAGCATACTATAAATCAGAATTGAAGAAGTTCTTGTTTTTACTTTTAATTGATTCAAATTAAAAATTCCATAATTAAACCTGTATTGTACTTGATCCCTGTTCTATTAAGCCACTTATAACAATTCCAATGACCAATATCATAAGAATTAAAAACAAATTTGAGCAGGAACATATCCTTGTTTAAAATCTGTTTTCCAATTTAAATGCCTTATATTTTCCATTTGTCATAATAACACTTCTTTTCATTTTTTTTGCAGAAGCTTTATATTATGAATACATTTTGATAAACAATCAACTAATTTAAAATTATGCATTATACCTATCTTATTAAATGAATCATATGCCTTGATCAAATTAAATAAGAGCAATATACAAATCATTTCTTTATTCTGACACTTTTTTTGCATTTGCCTGGAAAAAAACACCATATCTATAATGCTTGTTGATTCTTTAAAAGCACATTGAGTTTCTGATAACCATTTATTTATGACTGGGAGCAATCTATTCAACAGAATTTTTGAAAGTATTTTTGTTGTAGAGGATAACAAAGATATTCCATGATATTTACAGTAATTTTGTCTATTTTCTTTGTTTTTAAAAATTGGAACAATAAATCATTTTATTTTATTTTTTTCTTTGTTTTTAAAAATTGAAACTTAATAAAAGCATTTTAAAAAATTGGATGACATAATTTCAAGAATCCATGTATCTCTATTTTTAAGATTATTAATAATTGTTCTGATTTTACTAATGTGGATATATTTGCCTAAATTTAAAATAGATATATCTTTGAAAGTCATCATCTCAAATCTAGTATTAGTATTCAAAGGTTGATCAAAATATCATGGATTTAATAGGATTGTGACAAATATTTCAGGTCCATACTTTCATTGTATCAAAAAGATCTATAATAATCCAGTTAGCGAATGTCGGTATCTTCATTGCAGTTTTAATCCATCAATTAATTTGAATATTTTTTGTCAATCATTGAAATTAGGTTTTTAAATCTATTAATATTTGAAGTTCCAAATTTAATGTACTATTCTTTCAAACAGCAAACATCACATTCCTAAAATTATTATCATGAAATCACATTCTTTCTTTAGTAAATTTAAGAATACATTTTCTTGTATCCATAATACATTTT